>PITA01002175.1:113430-169290 GCA_004023965.1 Spilogale gracilis | reverse complement strand
GGGCGCCTGGGTGGCTCAGTTGGTTGAGCGACTGCCTTCGGCTCAGGTCATGATCCCGTCAACCCGGGATCGAGTCCCACATCGGGCTCCCTGCTCGGCGGGAAGCCTGCTTCTCCCTCTCTCACTCCCCCTGCTTGTGTTCCCTCTCTGGCTGTGTTTCTCTCTGTCAAATAAATAAAATCTGTTTAAAAAAAAAAAAAAAAAAAAAATCTCCACCTGACTCTTTCTTTGGCTAAAAAACTCTACTCATCATAATAAATGGGACAATCAATAAATAAACCATGGGGCGCTTGGGTGGCTCAGTTGGTTAAGCGACTGCCTTCGGCTCAGGTCATGATCCCAGAGACCCGGGATCAAGTCCCACATCAGGCTCCCTGCTCGGCGGGAAGCCTGTTTCTCCCTCTCTCACTCCCCCTGCCTGTGGTTTCTCTCTGTCAAATAAATAAGATCTTTAAATAAATAAATAAATAAATAAGCAAGCAAACCGGTTGTCTTGCCTTTTGGGTAGTAAGATCCATTTTTCTACAGCATTTCCAAGAGGCCCCCACTAGAACTAACCAATTAGCTCTCAGGACTACCATGCTCAGCAGTAACTCACCTCTGTTGACTTTCTTATTTTCCTGTGTCACTTTTCCACAATCCACTGGTTTTCCTCATAACCTATCATATAAAATATTAATTCATCTTACTCTCAGGGAATGATCCTAAAAGAACCTAATTCATAACAAATTAAGTCAAGAGAAAAATCAAATAAGAAATACTCAAACATTGAAAGGTGGCAGGATAATAGTAAAAAAAGAACATAGACCTGATACAAAGAAGAATGTAATCAACATGGTATATTTTACTCAAATATACTGATTAAACATATTTGATGGAAACTGAATGAATACTCCAATCTGAAGAAATGTTACCAATAAGTAGACAAATCAATCAATAGAGTATATAGAAAATTTAAAGAACCTTATTAACCAATATGTGCTGATTAACATTTATGGAAAACTATGTCCCCAACAGATGATAGACTATATGCTGGGCCATAAAATAAGTCTCAATCAGTTTCAAAGGATTAAAAACTTGACTATATTCTGTGACACAAATATAATCAATTAGAAATAAAAATAGGATTCCTTTTTTAAATTTTTAAAGATTTTATTTATGTATTTGACAGAGAGAGAGAGATCACAAATAGGCAGAGAGGCAGGTAGAGGAAGAGGGAGAAGCAGACTCCCTGCTGAGCAGAGAGCCCCATATGGGACTCGATGCCAGGACCCTGAGATCATGACCTGAGCTGAAGGCAGAGGCTTAACCCTCTGGGCCACCCAGATGCCCTAAAAATGGAATTCTAAGTAAATTTCAAATTATTTTAGAATGGAAAAAAACATATTTAAATAACCTATAGCTCAAAGATGAGATAGTAAAGGAATTGGGAAATATTTTATTTTATTTTATTTTATTTTATTTATTTTTTTTTTTAAAGATTTTATTTATTTGACAGAGAGAAACACAGCCAGAGAGGGAACACAAGCAGGGGGAGTGAGAGAGGGAGAAGCAGGCTTCCCGCCGAGCAGGGAGCCCGATGTGGGACTCGATCCCAGCTCTCCGGGATCATGACCCGAGCTGAAGGCAGTTGCTCAACCAACTGAGCCACCCAGGCACCCCGGGAAATATTTTAAACAAAATAATGAAAATATAGCACATTAGTTACTTTAGATGCTATTACAATAAAAGATTTGAAAGAATGACCAAAATACTTAATTTAAGAAGCTGGGGGGGTATGGAGGAAAGTAACACAAGAAGCAATGGGATAATAAAAGGGGAGAATAATAAAAATAAATCCATAAAGAAATGTTACAAACCCAAAAACTATATAAAGTTGATAAAAGTTGAAACAGAAGAGAGATAGAGAACATAAGTTACAAATATCGGGAATGGATATTTCTACAAATTCTATAAATGTCGAAGGTATAATGAAGGAGTATTAAGAACTTCATGCCAACAAAACTGGCAATTTAGATTAATGAAATAAGCAAATCCTTTGAATAATACAGTTTACCAAATATGACTTGGAAGTAAATAGAAAGTACAAATAGAATTCTATTAAATACCTAATTAAAATCATTTCCAGAAGAAAACTCGAAGTTCAGAGGGTTTCATTGGTAAGTATGTAGGTAAGAAATAGTACCAATAGTTTAAAAATTCCCACAGAGGAATTCTTATAAGAAGAAGCACTTTCTAATTCACTTAAAGAGAAACACATAAGGAATGCAAATCGGAGCAGCTGCTTTGGAAAACAGTGTGGAAATTCCTTAAAAAATTAAAAATAGAGCTACCATATAACCCTGCAATTGCACTACTGGGCATTTACCTCAAAGATAGAGTTGTGCTGAAAAGGAGGGCTATATATACCCCAATGTTCATTGCAACAATGGCCACAACTGCCAAACTGTGGAAAGAATCAAGGTGCCCTTCAACAGATGAATGGATAAAGAAGATATGGTACATATATATAATCGAATATTATGCCTCCATCAGAAAGGATGAATACCCACTTTTGTAGCAACATGGACCGGACTGGAAGAGATTATGCTGAGTGAAATAAGCCAAGCAGAGAAAGTCAAGTATATAGTTTCACTGACTTGTGGAGCATAAGGAGTAATATAGAGGACAGTAAGAGAAGGAAAGGAAACGGGAAGTGGGGTAAATTAGGGAGGGAGAGGAAGCATAAGAGACTTTGGACTCAGAAACAAACTGAGGGTCTTGGATGAGAGGGAGTGGGGATGGGAGAGCCTGGTGGTGGGTATGGAGGGCACATATTGCATGGAGCACTGGGTGTGGGGCATAAACAGTGACTCTTGGAACACTGAAAAAATTTAAAAAAATTTAAAAAAAAGAGAACTACATAAGTATCAAAAGCTGATAAAAATACTACCAAGAAAATTATAAAGCAATATACCTCTTAAAATTAGAAATAAAAATCTTCCCATATTGGCAAAATAAATCCAGTAATATATTGTAAGTATAATATACATAATTAGATGTGAATAATTCCAAGGGCACTGTAATAATCAAGGATCAATGTAATTTACCAATATTGGATAAAAGAAAAAAAATGACAACTTTAATAAATTCAGAAAAATGGTTAAAATTCAGTAACTATAACCAGTTCTGATAAAAATTTAAAAAATTGTGAGCAAATTAAAAATGAAAGAAGTTTTTTCATGCCCCATGAGAAGGCAAGGAAGTCCTCTCTCAACATTTATATCCATCATAATGGAAATTTCAGAAGACATAAGGCAAACAAATAAAAAATAAAATATTAGAAAAGATTCAAAGTTATTATTCATAGCAGACATGACTGTCTATAAAGAAAATCCTAAGAAGACCTACTAAATTTAGAAAAGGTTACAAGATACAAGTTCAGTACACACATCAATTATATATTCTAGCACTAAAACTATGGAAAATAAAATACTGTTTACATTAGAGTCAAAATATGTAGGGATAATTTAACCAAGGATGTTTAAAATTTCTAAAATAATAACCGTAACAGTTTGCTGAGGAAAAAAAAAAAGAAAGAAGCAAAGAGATATTTTTAGTTCATGGACAAGAAAATTCAGTATCTTCAGGGTGCCTGTTTGGCTCAATCGTTAAGCATCTGCCTTCAGCTCAAGTCATGATTCCAGAGTCCCGGGATCAAGCCCCGCACTGGGCCCCCTGCTAGGTGGGAGGCCTGCTTCTCCCTCTCTCACTCCTCCTGCTTCTGTTACCTCTCTAGCTGTGTTTCTCTCTGTCAAATAAATAAATACAATCTTAAGAAAAAGACTCAATATCATTAAGATATAAATTCTCCCAAAGATTGATCTATATATTCCGATTTTTTTAAAAAAACTCCAGAAGTTTATAGGTAAGCTGCTGATTCTGAAACTTATATCTTAAGCACACAGAATAGCCAAACAATCTTTAAAAAGAACAAATTTAAACAACTCCCTCATCTTGATTTCAAAACCTACTCTAAAGCAATAGTAATGATGACAGTGGTCCTGAAGAAAAAAATGTCAAGTATATGGAAGGGATTACAGGCATAGAAGAGACTAAATTGATTTTTTTTTTTTGACAAAGCCATCAAGACTACTTATTGGTAACTATAAAATTTTGCTTTGTTTTCAGTAAATGGTGGTAATTAAACAGGACAAATGCATGGAGGGAAAATCCATGACTTCATACTATACACAATTATTAATTTAGATAAAATCATGGACTCCTATAGAAAAACATGAGATGCATAAAGATTATATTTTTTGCTTTGGGATTTACAAATTTTTCTTAAGATAGATAATAATCATAAATGGAAAAATCAGATAATTTTCACCTTACCAAAATTAAGTACTTCTGCTTTTCAAAACATCGTAAGGATAATGAAAAAATCAAGTCTTAGAAAAAATGTCATTTATATATATTGTTTTACCACCTCTCAGTGTGTATATGGAGCACATAAAATCCTACATATCAGTAGCAACCCAACAGACTGGGCAACAAACTTGAAATGTTCTTAACATCATCAATAAGGTATATAAATTGCCAAGTAGCTCACAAAAAGGTGCTATCATTGGTAATCAGGGAAATGCAAATCAATATCCAATCTGGGTTTCACTTCACATTGCTATCATAAAGAGAAAAATATAAAATGACAGTCAGGAATAAATACTGGCAAGCATGCAGTTTCTTACATATTAAATATGCAGCATCCTATGACTCACCAATTTCACTCCTAGGTATTTATTCAAGAAAAATGTAACAGTTATTTATAAAAATAATTCTACAGTAATATTTATTACAACACCATTCCTAATAGGTCCAAACTAAAGACAACTCAAGCATCCATGAAAAGAGAATTCATATACAGATTGTGGTATATCCATGTAATGGAATACAACTCAGTCAACATAAGAAAGAACTATGGCACGTACAATAATATGAATGAATTTCAAAAATGAGTGAAAGAAGCCAAATATAACAAGTATATATTCTACAAAACCATGACTTCAAGAATAAGATAAACTAATCTATGGTTATGGAAATCAGAAAGTGGTTGCATATGACATATGGAGTAAAAAAGGTGGTTCAGAATACTATTTGAGGAGAGAAATGCTATATATTGATTCAAATGCTGATTACATGGAAGTATAAATTTGCCAATACTCATTAAATTGTATCCTGAGATCTGAGTATTTCACTGAATGAAATTTTACCTTAATTTAAAATATTTTATCAAAATAATTGATTCAGCAACACAACCTATTTGTGACTAGTAAACTTGAACAGAGAATATGTTTCCCATGCCCACAATGACATAATTTTCTAGCATTAATTTATGATACTACCCTAGTAATTTTACAAGCTTTGAAGAAATATAAAAGATATCTTCTCTTAAAAAGAAAGTATTGCTAAATAAATACATATACACACACACTGTTCTGGCTTGAATTCAAAGAGTTGCCTAACGCTGTGCCATCTGCTCAAGAGTTATGTCTTGGTGTCTCTCAGTGTTTGGCATATTAGGCACTCAAACATAAATAGAAATAATTTGATGGTTGCTATGCCAAGAATTCTGGTAATCCTACATAATTTTATATAGAATTAAAATTATTTGATTTTATATAATTTTATATTTTTATAATTTTATAATTTTATTTGGTAGTAATTTTATATAATTAGAATTATTGTAAAACCCTCTATTTCAAAATAATTGAATGAGTAAAAATTTTTAAATTTGACCTATAGGATTATTTAGTATGAATTAAGTTCTATGCATTAGGTGCATGTAATTATGACTTTAATTTTTTTTCTTTTCTGTTGAGGTTATATTTTTGTGTTCGGGAGATTATGGCAGTGGGAAAAAATAGAGTAACATTGGTAAATGCAAATACAAACCCCATGAATAATTAAAAAGTAGAAGAGTTATAAGTTACATGCATCTCTTGCCTTTACCATCAACACTAAAACAATTACTCAGAAACAGGTAAAGTTTGGTAGCATGTTCTTCATTGTCACACAGAGTCATTGGTTAGTAAGTTCACAAATAATTAAGTTTAGTAGAATATACCTGGTTGTTTTGTTCACTTTTGAGAGTTTAGAATCTGTTGAAGAAGGTAATTAATTGAGAAGATGAGCACTGCTGGTTGACCCTCAAGATGGACCAGGGCAATCAAAGGTTCCTCACTCCCTGCCCTGTCCTTGGAATGTGCATTTCCCTACCTTCCAATAGTGCAAGCTATTTTTAAAAATACACTTTTTGGAGGCAGATGCCTGGCTGGCTCAGTCAGTACCTAGTGAAACTCTTGATCTCAGGGTCATGAGTTCCAGCCCCATTTTGAGTGTGATGTCTATTAAAAAAACAAACAAACAAAAAACCCAAAGAAAACAAAAACCCAGCCTTGAAAGATTTAAGGTGCTGAAACCATCTGGTCCGTATAGAACAGTAAACTCCACTAAGGCCTCTATATAAACATTTAAGGTTCTGGAGGGCAGGTGTGCATATCTAGCCAGCTTACCGCTGCCATGGCAAACCTTTATGCAAGTCCCCTTATTTAACTTGCCACGGAACTCATACGGAGTGATTAGAATCTTTCTTCAGTCTCCACTTACCCTCTGCAAATGGGAGCCAGTTTCAGAGTTCACCTAGGAGCTCCTGAGGTTGTGAGGCAACAGAATCTATAAAGTTACATCCTAACATGTAGATTTCTCTCAGTTAGAAAAAGATATCTCTAAGGTTTCAGTTATAATGTCTTCTATAATATTAATCCATTTTTATCTATAATTCAGCAAATTTTAAAATTGCTTTCCTGGTGAACTATATATACCCTATTACACAAAAAAGATCTTGAAATAAGCTATACCAATTAAGCTTCGAATGAAATTTACCCTCTTTAATTAATTTGACTAAATTCTTTGACTGTTGTTAATTCTATATAAACATGAAAGTCATGTTTTTAACTTTTGGAAAATCATGCTTTAATGACACCCATATATAAATGTAGCTTTTAATGTATTTATTTTAAATTTGAGGAATTTAGTTTACTAAATTTTCTGTAAAATTTACGTACTAATGTATACTTTTTATTTAAGGAGTAAAATAATCTCCAGGTCTTTAGAATTTTTCTGTGTGATGCCTTTTACTCCCTGAAATTTGCTCATGAAAACTTTCTTCAATGCCTCCAAAAACCAATTAGAATAGGACTTCCTTAAATGGCAGCATAGCAACCCAAGAATATTTCAAAGTTTCAAAATAATGTTATTAATATGTATATAATATAAAGTAAGGTGGGCAAATGGGAAAAAAAGGGTACAGAGCCTAGAAATAACAGATCATAGTTTACCCTGAAGTATGATTTTTCCTCAAGACACTAAAACTTCAGTAAGGTTAAATACATTAAATACCTGAAGTCACTGGAATTTAGGGGAAACTAGTAAAAAGGCTGTATATCAAGTTCAAATTCATGTACAAATGTAACTGCCATTTGTATTCAAGAATGTAGATTCAGAAAAGCAGACATAGAATTCACAAATTCACTGGAAATATTTTTCTACTTTTTCTGGAAATGCTTATAAAATTTGGCTCCAGATGTTATTTAGAACAAAAAAGTTAGTTTGTGTGTTGGTGAAAATAGGACTATTTACATATCTGTAACAAACTATTTAAAAATTCAGTATTTGACTTACCAATTACTAGGGAATCTTAGATCATTTCTACAACTTGGGATTCAGCCCCTGCTGGGCTAGATCCCAGGACCCTGAGATCATGATCTTAGCTGAAGTCAGATGCTTAACCAGCTGATCCCCCTAGGCACCCCAGAAAGTTTCTAATATCTATACAGATTACTACACTGATACTCCAACTAAATTATAATATTGAAAATATATATATTAGTATATCTATAGTATGCAGCAAGGTTAAGATACACAGAAATTACTACGTATTTCTATAGTTAATGTAAAAAAACTCTCAAAAGTTACTTCAAATAATGATTTATTTGAATAAATTATGTATAAAATATGTAGATCTTTAGTTTCCAACTTTACATAAACAACCAATATTTAATTGGGCATACTGCCAACATTTACTATTTCAGAATTTATGGTTGTAATAAATCTAAGAGCAACTATTTTTTGGTTAGAGGAGTGAAACAGATCAACTCATGCTATTTTTCTTCATTCCATCTATGTGCTTTGCTATATAAGCAAAAAACATCCTATTTGGATGTCAGAGAAAGAACATGAATAAAAAGCCATTAGCTAGAGCTGTTCCAAATGTATAATAGGCTGGGATTATGAAAGCAACAAAACATCTGTTTTTCCTGTGAGGTTCTGACAACTTAAACTCTAGTTGTGGTGGACTGCTATTAGATACCATTAAAGCCTATACTGAATGCACATGCCATCTGTCATCATGAAGCTGCATTAACTCATCATTTAATTCCATGCCCTTTTCAAATTGTGCCTTTTAATGTTAACTTCACAAAACTGTTCTAACAGTTTTTAAAATACCATATATATCCTCTATGTAACAATGAGAAGTAATTGAGGCAAAAAGTCTTTTCCCTATGTGAAATAAATGTAGCTTCATCTCTACTGACCTACCCTTCCCTTTTTTTCTCCCCACCCCCACTAAAAGAAAAATATTTATCTGCTGCTAGAATCTAATCACAATTATTCACATGTTCATCCCTAGAGAATTCCAGAGAAGCAGTGTTTTCTTCACAGTCCACCCATTTTCTCTTTGATCATATCATGTGCACAGTAACTTCTTTCTTCTTACAGTATTACTCATCCCATTTACTTATGATACTTATGACACCATACCTTTTAGATTTTATGAACTTCATGTTTCATTTCTACATGAAAACTTGCCACTTGAAGTCAGTGGCAATCTATCCAAGAGTCAAGCATAGTCTCTTGTTTTAAGTATGTGGCGAATAATGAAGAGTGATTTACAGATGAAATCCAATTAATCCTAGGTAGCTTTAATAATAAATTATGAAGAAATAAATTATTTTACTGGATGTAAACATATCTTATGTAAATAAATGAACATAAAGACTAAGAGCATAGCAATTTGTTAGAATACAGGTTTTCTCAATAAAATTTCAGACTGCACCCTGAATTATTTTTTAAATAAACTGTTCTGCCTAACAATATTGTGATATTCTTGATTTATTATTATGATGCCTTAAAGTACTCTAGAAAAGGAGAGAATGCCAATAAAAGACAGAATGGGTGTCTGCTGATATTCTGCATCTTAAATTTATTGAAAGCTTCACTGCTTTAGTGATGTATAGAATTAATATCCATATTTAAGTCACTGTTTCCTGCTATGTTATATACTAAAAATAGTGGGAGGTAAATTTATGTTGTTTTCATAGCATGCCAGATACAAATGTTTATAGCATTTTATCCATAAGAGTATGTACCTGTCACATAAATTTGACAGAGAAAATGTTGAAACAGTAGACAGACCTGATAGCTAGGGATTTTATATGACTTAGCTTATGTCACCTCCTGACCTAAATAATGGTACTCTAGCTCCTCTTCATTGTACTACCTTATTTTAAGTGGTTAATCTCTCTCTCTCTCTCTCTCTCTCTCTCTATATATATATATATATATATATATATATATATATATATATATAATGCTCATCATTATTGTTAAAATTATCAAGTTAATATTTTAAATTGTACATTTTAATTCTTTCCTACTAACAGAAATAATACAAAGGAGAAAACTGTTTTAAGTGACAACTGTTTTAACTGATCAATCAAATCAACATATTGAACATCAATCAGTAACCAAAAGGTCAAAAATGCTCTGACAGAATTAAAAAAACCTAGTAAAATGAGTATTATTTTTTCTTCCTAATATCCTTTGCTATTAAAATCATTATTAACTTGTTTAAAAACATCTATATAAAGAATTATAATGACCTTCAACTTTTGTCACAACTAGTGAGCTTTATATTAAAGCCTTTGTTCATTACAGGAGATTTTACAAATTAATGGCATACAGTTAACATATTAGCAAATTTTGTCATGGTTTCCAGATTTTAACATTAATACAATGTTCAAGTTATTTGGTTCTAAGACTCCTAGAAGTAGCTCTAGTTTCCAAACTAAAATTGCTTTAATATGACAAAAATAACATAGTGAAGTGTTATGGATAGTATCTCCAATTTATATTAATAACTATGTATAAAAATTACTTTTGAAAACTTGGAATTAGGTTTGATTTAATGTTTTACTGATTTCTTTACAATTCATCTTTTTTGTACATAAGCCTAATATTCTTCATCCATTTCACCTTTATCAGTTAAAATTAAGTATTCATTATTTCCAGGCTAACATATTTCCATTCACCTTGACCTCTGGCTCTAAATAAAAAGGAAAGCAACCCCCACCTCCCCAAACGCACACACTATGCCAAAAGTCAATACTATGTATATTTCAAAATAAATAAATAAATAAATAAAGATGACATTCCTTTTTTTTTTTTTAAAGATTTTATTTATTTATTTGACAGAGAGAAAAACAGCGAGAGAGGGAACACAAGCAAGGGGAGTGAGAGAGGGAGAAGCAGGCTTCCCACCAAGCAGGGAGCCCGATGTGGGGCTCCATCTTGGGTCTCCAGGATCATGACCTGAGCCAAAGGCAGTCACTTAACCAACTGAGCCACCCAGGCGCCCCATGAAGATGACATTCTAGGACAACTTATGGAATACATTATGGTGCTATTTTAAACTGAAACATATATAGATTGAGAAAAATGTTCTTTGAAAACATCTGTACTTGTGTATAAAAATTCTTGCAGAACATTACAGTAAAATTACTTATCACCTTATCATTACTTAACACCTTGTCTCATCACCATATATCTTAGGTATGTTGAATATCTTGACACATGAAAAAAGATAGACTATTCAGTGAACTGAAAAACTTCACCTATTAAAACAGACATGTTTCCTTACCTAACTATGCATATCACTAAAAACAATTTTCACAAATTTATTTATTAAAAATTGATTTACTTACTTTTTTTAAAGATTTTATTTATTTATTTGACACAAAGAGATCACAGGTAGGCAGAGAAGCAGGCAGAGAGAAAGGAGGAAAGAGGCTCCCTGCTGAGCAGAGAGCCCAATGCAGGTCTCAATCCCAGGACCCTGAGATCATGACCTGAGCCGAAAGCAGAGGCTTTAACCCACTTAGCCACCCAGGAACCCGATTCACTTATTTTTCTTTCAAGATGCATGTTTTTCATTTTGATACTATATTTGTATGTGTCTGTATATACACATGGTTTATTGACCTTTTCCCTAATATTATACAAAATTTTAAAAATCCAAAACTAAAAAAAAAGGCTTATGTTACTTTCAAGCAAAATAAAACTGGACACCTTTTAAAATATTCTAACAGTTTCAGGGCGCCTGTGTGGCTCAGTGGGCTAAAGCCTCTGCCTTCGGCTAAATCATGATTCCAGGGTCCTGGGATCAGTGCCCACATGGGGCTCTCTGCTCAGCAGGGAGCTTGCTTCCTCCTCTCTCTCTGCCTGTCTCTCAGCCTACTTGTGATCTCTCTGTGTCAAATAAATAAAATCTTTAAAAAAATATTCTAACAGTTTCAGAAATATGTATATCTTAATCTGGCTGTCAGATTTCAATATTAGCCCTGTACAGTCTTCTTTGCCAATGTTTTATAGCAGATCATACAGAGAGTATGCAGAATATAGGTTATTTTCAAAATCAACTCCATTATGCTGTTTTTCTTTAGCCACATGGTTTTCTCAGATGAAACTCACCTGGGAGACATTCATTCTTAAGGCATACATATTAATAAAGAATGTAATAAGAGTGAAAGTGAAAAGTTTGTTAATGTTTATCTAGCATCTACCAAATGACATGTAATATACAATTCAATATGTCTTAACTCATTTATTCTACACAATAAATAATGAAGAATATATGTTTTTCTTTGGGACACAGTTTTAACCATAAAAACTATATAACTAGATAGTAGCCAACCTAAAATTCACACCTAGAAGTTATTAGTTTACTAGTATTATGGACCAGTTATCTCTACACTCTTACTGTCTTTTTTTTTTTTTTTTTTTTTTTTTTAGATTTTATTTATTTATTCGACAGAGAGAAACACAGCTAAAGAGGGAACACAAGCAGGGGGAGTGAGAGAGGGAGAAGCAGGCTTCCTGCTGAGCCCAATGTGGGGCTCGGTCCCAGGACCCTGGGATCATGACCTGAGCTGAAGGCAGTCGCTTTACCAACTGAGCCACCCAGGCGCCCCGTCACAATCTTAGTGTCTTCATACAACACATTTATTATTTCCCAGTTGTTATGGGTCAGTAGTCAGCACAACTTAGCTGAGGTCTCCTTTTTGGTACTGATGGTCCTGCATCTCTGAATAAAAGTCAAAATTAAAAACTGGGCCCCATTTTCTCTAGACTCAAGCAGATAAAGGACCAGCTATGAGAGGAGATCAGTTCCACTTTTGATTAGAAACTTGACTAGAAATCAACTCTTGATTAAACTAGCTTTAATAGAAGAAATGTGGGAAAGATTGTATCTCTAAAATCTCAAGAAACTCATAAATATTCATTTCCATGGGTTAAAAGAAATGTTCCAGGTTTACTTTAAATGATGTCTGTATTACCAAAATTTAGCAAATTATTTACTCAGTACTAACAGAACTTTTGTGATGCAGAATTGCTGATTCTAGGAAAACAAGCCTAGATATCTCAAAGGTTCTGAAATTAAGCTATACAAATAGATCTCTAACAGGAACATGCAATAATATAAACAAACACAATACATAATGCATGATTCAAAACTACTCGACTGTATAAACTTTTAGATTTAATAATGTTTTATGTTGTTACTAAACCAGAATCAACTTATATACCAATAAGTGGATTCTAATTCAAGGACATACCATTTGACAGTTGTTACTTTATTATTATGAACAACTTAATATCCCAAAATTTCCCCCATCCAATAAGGAAACTTTCCAAGAAAATAAAATACCAAGGAATACTAATTATATTTTAATAAAGAATATATTTAATACAGTATTAAAGTATTATGAACATTTGTTCATCTAGCATGTGCTTTAACAAGTAGAACACTCATAACATTTACATCTGCCAACGTACTAGGTATGTATACTTCTTTGCTACCTGATTTCTTTCCTCTGAGCTTGCCACTTCCCTGACCTTTGCATTTATCATTCTCTCATCTCTAGAAAGTTGTTTCATTATTTGTGTTATTTGCTTAAAATTGTATATTATTGGGGCACCTGGGTGGCTCAGTCAGTTAAGCAACTACCTTCAGCTCAGGTCATGATCTCAGTGTCCTGGGATGGAGCACAGTGTCGGGCTCCCAGGTCAGTGAGGAGTCTGCTTCCTCCTCTGTCACCATCCCCTCTCCTTTGTACATTGCTTCTCAAATAAAAGTTAAAAAAATAACAAATATAAAATAAAATTATATATTATTAAAATAGTATTAATTTACATAATCTTGAAAAACTTACATTTTATATTCAGTATTCTGATTCTGAGATTCATTCATAGAACAAACAACTAGCGCTAATTCATTTTTGCTGCTGTAAGGTAGTCCTTTCTGTGACTATACCAAAATAGTCTCCTATTGATGGATATTTGTTTCTAGTTTTTTTACTATTACAAAAAAAGTTGGTAATATGCTTACAACATTTACAATCATCAAAGCTTTCCCTACTGTAATGAGATTATATTGTTTGGTAGTAGGATAAACACATAGTTCTATATAGATAGTCCCAAATTTTCAAAATTGATTATGCAGGGCACCTGGGTGTCTCAGTGGGTTAAGCCTCTGCCTTCAGCTCAGGTCATGATCTCAGGGTCCTGGAATCAAGGCCGGCATTGGGGTCTCTGCTCAGGGGAGGGCCTGCTTCCTCCTTTCTTTCTGCCTGCCTCTCTGCCTACTTATGATCTCTCTCTCTCTGTCAAATAAATAAAATCTTAAAAATAAAAGATTGATTATGCAAATACACACCAACAAGCAAAGTATAAAAGTTTCCATTGGTCCAAATTTTCCATTGGTTCCATTTTTTTTTTAAAGATTTTATTTATTTGATAGAGAGAAACAAAGCCAGAGAGGGAACACAAGCAGGGGGAGTGAGAGAGGGAGAAGCAAGTTTGCCGCCAATGTGGGACTCGATCCTGGGTTTCCGGGATCATGACCTGAGCCGAAAGCAGTTGCTTAACCAACTGAGCCACCCAGGCACCCCATTGGTTTCATTCTTGACAACAACTGGTAATGTGAGAATTCTTAATGTTTGTGGAACTGTGGTTACAAAGTTACTTTGATGTGCTTATTTAGGTTTTTATTTCACATGTATCTTATGTGATACATTTATGATTATGAGAAATTTTGTCACCTTTCTCATTTGATATTTCTCTTTTTTATCTCTTTTATATAGTTTCATTTATCAGTTATGTAGATAACAAAAATATTCCTTAAAATTTTGATTCTTATTTTTATTTTATTTTGGTGTCTTGACAAAAAGATGTCCAAATATTTAATATTTTGTCATTTTTCTTTAATGCTATTTTTTTGGTATCATTATGGTATTTTTCTTTATGGTATTTTTTTCTGATTTAATAAGGCCCACCCACCTCCAATTCATTTATTCTCCTATATCATCATCTAATAATTTTAAAGAATTGTCTCTTCCATTTAAGAAGTTAATAGAGAATTGATTTTTACATACAATATGAGAATGGTCTAACAGTATTTTTATATGTACAGCATGTTAGTTTTTGAATATTTCAACATATTTTTTGATTACTTAACTTTGTTCCCCAATGATCTACAATGACACTACTGTGATACAGAGTCTATGGAGATAGATATCTGTTTATAGATTTCTACTTTTTTTTTGTTTATCATGTACTTTTGCCAATTTCTATAATTTTATAATAAAACTATCTGGCAATATAATTATTCCCTCTTCTAGTTCCTTATAAGTGACTTGGGTCTTCTTATTCCTTGATTTCCCACATTAAAATTAGACAAATTCATCACAAAAAATTTTGAAGATAGCTGACAATATTTTACTGAAAACAGGTATTCTTAGATTTTGACTAGAACAGTAATAAACAGAATAATTTAGATAGAACAATTTAGGTAGAACAGACAGCATCATGACAACAACTCTTTTATATTTATTATCTACCATAATGTTTTAAGTTTCACAAATATGTCTATAAATATTTGAATATGTTTGAGACATATTTTAAAACATTTTTCCTGGCTATTTTTATGCCCAAAAAATTAAATATGGAAAGAATCATCTTTTCAAAAAATGGGGCTGTGAAAATTGGTCATCTATATGCAAAAGGATGAAACTGAACTCTTGTCTCACATCATAGAGAGAAATTAACTCAATCTAAATTTAAATACTGAAAGTATAAAACTCTTAAAAAACACCTTTAAGTATAAATCATCATTTTCTTAAATTAGGCAATAGTTCCTTAGACATTATACTAAAACCACAAGCAACAACAAAATATAAAAATTAAAATTTGTGTATTAAAAGAAGCCATAAAGATAGTGAAAAGATAATTCATACAATGGGAGAAAACTTTTGCAAATCATTTATCTGATAAACAATATATCTAGGATATAAAAAGACCTATTATACTAAAAAGCCACATTCAAAAGAATGAAATTGGATCATTATCTTAAACCATACACCAAAATAAACTCAAAGTAAAAATTTCAATGTTAGACCAGAAGCCATAGAACTCCCAGAAGAAAACGTAGGCAGTAAGCTCTGTGTTATCAGTCTTAGCGATATTTTTTGGGTATCTGTTTCTTAAGCAAGGATAGTAAAGCAAAAATAGATGGAATGACATCAAACTAAAGTCTTTTGTACAGCAAAAGAAACCAATAAAATAAAAGGCGACCTACTGAATGGGAGAAAATAGTTGTAAATGATGTATCTGGTAAGGGGTTCACATATAAAATATATAAAGACCCCTACTCTATACCAAAAAAAAACAACAACAAAAAAGATTCCCTTTAAAAAAAAATGGAACTCCCGAACAAACATTTTTCCAAAGACAATATACAAATGACCAATAAATACATAAAACTGTGTTCATCAACAACCATCATGGAAATACAAATCAAAACCACAATGAGATATGACCTTTTATCTCCTCAGAATGGCTATTACCAAAAATATAAGAAAAAAGTGTCATCAAGGAAATGAAGAAAAGGGAACCTACGTGCACTGTCAGTGAGAATAAAAATTGTTGCAGCCGGGGCCCCTGGGTGGCTCAGTTGGTTGGGCAACTGCCTTCGGCTCAGGTCCTGATCCTGGAGACCCGGGATCGAGTCCTGCACCGGGCTCCCTGCTCGGTGGGAGGCCTGCTTCGCCCTCTCTCACTCCCCTTGCTTGTGTTCCCTCTCTGGCTGTGTTTCTGTCAGATGGATGAAATCTTTAAAAAAAAAAAAAAAAAATTGTTGCAGCCACTGTGGAAAAGAGTACGGAAGTTCTTTTGAACATTAAAAATAGAACTACCGGGGCGCCTGGGTGGCTCAGTTGGTTAAGCGACTGCTTTCGGTTCAGGTCATGATCCTGGAGACCCAGGAAAAGCCTCGCATTGGGCTCCCTGCTCGGCAGGAAGCCTGCTTCTCCCTCTCTCACTCCCTCTGCTTGTGTTCCCTCTCTAGCTGTGTTTCTCTCTTTCAAATAAATAAATAAAAATCTTTAAAAAAATATATAGAACTACCATATGATTGAGCACTTCTCCTTCTAGGTATCTATCTGAAGAAAATGAAAACACTAATTCCAAGAGACATATATACTCTTAGGTTTGTTCTATAGTTTTCAGAGTATTGATCTTTTGCTTTAGTTAGATTTATTCCAAGGTAGCTTATTGTTTTAGGAGTAATTGTAAATGGGATCAATTCCTTGATTTCTTTTTCTACTCTTTCATTACTACTGGTGTATAGAAATGCAACATATTTCTGCACATTAATTTTATATCCTGTGACTTTGCTGGATTCATATAGCAATTCTAGCAATTTTTTGTTGGGGTCTTTAGGGATTTCTACCTAGAGTAATCATGTTTTCTGCATATTGTGAAAGTTTGACTTCTTCCTTGCTGAACTAAAAGCCTTTTATTTTTGTTGTCGACTGCTGAGGCTAGGACTTCTAGTACTAGGTTATGTAGTAATGGTGAGAGTGGACAGGTCTTACTCCTGACCATAGGGAAAGTCTCTTAGTTTTTCCCCATTGAGAATGATATTAACTACGGGTCTTTCATAATGCCCTTTAGGATATTAAGGTATGTTCACTCTATTGGTACTTTGTTGAGGAATTTTTTTTCAAGAATGGATGCTGGGGTGCCTGGGTGGCTCAGTTGGTTAAGCAACTGCCTTTGGCTCAGGTCATGATCCCGGAGACCCAGGATTAAGTCCCGCAATCAGGCTCCCTGCTCGGCACGAAGCCTGCTTCTCCCTCTCTCACTCCCCCTGCTTGTGTTCCCTCTCTGGCTGTGTTTCTCTCTGTCAAATAAATAAAATCTTAAAAAAAAAAAAATGAATGAATGCTGTATTTTGTCAAATGCATTTTCTGTTACTATTGGCAGGATCATATGGCTCTTATCCTTTCTTTTATTAATGGCGTATCACATTGATTTGTGAATATTGAACCACTATTGGGACTTCAAAATAAAAGCCTTCTGCACAGCAAAGGAAACAATCAACAAAACTAAAAGGCAGCCTATGAAATGGAAGACAATACCAACAACTGGTATTTCGGATAAACGGTTAGTATCCAAAATCTATAAAGAACTTACCAAACTCAAGACTCAAAACCCAATAAACCAGTTAAGAAATGGGCAGAAGACAGACAATTTTCCAAGTAAGACATTCAGATGGATAATAGACACTTAAAAAGATGCCCAATATCACTCATTATCAAGGAAATACAAATCAAAACTATGAAGAGACACCATCCCATACCTGTCAGGACAGCTAAAATTAACAAGAAACAACAGGTATTGGTGAGGATGCAAGAAAGGGGAAACCTCTTACACTGTTGTTGGGAATGCAAACCGGTACAACCACTCTGGATACAGTACACAGGCTCCTCAAAACGTTAAAAATAGAATTACAATTCAACAATTGCACTACTACTTACCCGAAGGATGCAAAAATAAAAATTTGAAGGGATACATGAACTCTGCTGTTTACAGCAGCATTATCAGCAATAGCCAAACTATGGAGAGAGCCCAAATTTCCATAGACCAATGATTGGATAAAGAAGAGGTAGCATATGCACACAATGGAATATTATGCAGCTATCTAAAAGAATGAAATTTTGCCATTTGCAATGATATGCACAGAGCTAGAATGTATACATATGCACAAATATATAGAATCATCATGTTGTACACCTGAAACTAATTTTTTTAAAGATTTTATTTATTCATTTGACAGGGGAGAGATCACAAATAGGCAGAGAGGCAGGCAGAGAGAGAGGGGAAACAGGCTCCCGGCTGAGCAGACAGCCTGCTACGGGCCTCGATCCCAGGACCCTGAGATCATGACCTGAGCGGAAGGCAGAGGCTTAAACCTCTGAGCCACCCAGGAGCCCTGTACACCTGAAACTAATCTAATACTGTGTGTTGATCATACTTCAGTAAAGAAAAAAAAAAACTATTGTGACTTAAAAATTAAAATGGTAAAATGATTCTAAATAAACACTTATACACTGAAGTTATAAAAATGATAAGCACATGAATATAGTTCAGTAAGTTTGGGAGAGTTTTGGAGTTTCTCAAGTGATTAAAAGAGTCAATCAAATGACACAGCAATACCACTCCTAGGTATAAATCCAAGAGATATGAGAACACCCACACAAAAATTTGTACATAAGTTTTTATAGCAACATTATTCATGATAACAAAACTGAATAAACAAAGCAAACATCTGTCAGCTTATGAATGGATAATTATGTGACATAACTAATAATTACACAACAGTGAATAAAGGAATGACATACTTATACCTGCTATAGTATGAATAAACCTGGAAATCCTTATGTTAACTGAAAAAAGCCATTAAACTATACGCTTTAATTGGATGATTTGTATGAGATTTATATTTTAATAGAACTTAAAAATATATGCATTTATAAATACTTTGTTTTAAATTATAAATGTATTTGAGTTTGTTTACAAAATGCTTGTATACTTTGAATATTTTTATATCATTTGCACCACGATTTGAATTTGTATAATAAAGATATACTTAGTGAGTACTTTACAATTAGATGAAGTGATATTTTTCTATTGTAAATCCTATTTCTTAGTTTATATCCTTTGTCTCACAATTTTGACACACCTGGGAAAATATTTCAGTTCAAATTACACAGAGCAAAATGTCCACTTCTATATAGATCATTATGAAAAATAGACCCTTGATATCCCAACTCCTATTCTAAAAACTCACTCAACCACCTTGCCATGATATGCCTCAAGATCCCAAAACACATCTCATGCCTGCCTGTAACCTTCTTAATGGTGGTCACTCCAAAAGTCTGCTAACACTGTAGCCATCTCTAATCTCCAGCAGTCCATCAAGTTACCACATTCTTAATTATCCCTTTCATTCCACTAGTTTCCAAGTCCTACAATTCCCTTATGGTTATCTAGCAGCAAAATGTTGTTATAATCTCGTCTCTGAAGCTTCCCTTCATGTTTTTGGTCAATCTCTAATGAGGATCACCCTCAAATCTTTATAGTTTTCTTTGACCTTTCTCATAGTAGTGGCATATACGGTGACGGGCATTATAGTCACCTACAGATCCACACACAAATTCTTTCAAGTAACCTGAAAGTTTTATCTCCAGTATTACTGCCATTAATATAACTCATGCTTGGTTTTTGGTCACTGAAATATTCTATACCTGATCCTTTCAATACTTTGGTTTCTCAAACTTTTGAATTCTATTCTGCCAATAAATGTCAATCTCTCTGCCTCTACTCATGCTTCTGGCATTCCATATGTCTTCTCATAAATGAAAACCTAAGCTAAAATCATCTCATGCTGAACATCATCTCCCACCCTTCATGCTAACCTTTTCTAGTACTCCATGAACCCTTCTACCTTGACATAATCTCCAACCTATTTAACTATCCCTCACCCTTCTGTTTTTATTTTCCTGTGGTCAATTGCTCTTTTGTCCATATCTTAACTCCTCGCCCCTCTTTCTTTTTTTTTTTTTTTAAGATTTTATTTATTTGACAGAGAGAAATACAGCCAGAGAGGGAACACAAGCAGGGGGAGTGAGAGAGGGAGAAGCAGGCTTCCTGCAGAGCAGGGAGCCTGATGTGGGACTCGATCCTGGGTCTCCGGGACCATGACCTGAGCCGAAGGCAGTCGCTTAACCAACTGAGCCACCCAGGCACCCAGTCACCCCTATTTCTTCATCTTACTTACTTTAACTTAAATATAGACATTTAACAAATACTTTGAAAGAATTTTTTAAGCCCATCTAAGATGTTAAGGTATCAAACAATTCCAGATCAGCTTTAGATATTTATTTAATGTCTCCCCATCTGACTATACTACTCTCCAAAGATAAGGAGGTATGTAGTCACTTACTTAGCCAGACCTTGGCTTTTGCCTAAACAGCTCAGGTTTTGGTCTACCAAATTTCGAGTGAATTTTGTAATGTCTAGTTTTTCATTCATTCAGGTAATATGTATTGATACCATTCATTAAACCAGGTCCTTTCTATGATACTGGAAATACAACAAATCCATTAAGCTTAAATGTCTTTTGAAGTTTAAGCCCTGCTACAAAAATAAAATAAAATATTATGATAATTTAGGATGGTGATAAATACAAAAAATATGATGATGTGAATATAAAGTGGTTGGGAATTATAACAGGGAAAACTCGCGAGAAGGTCAGATATTTTGGTGATACCAAAAGACATGAAGCAGCTAGACAAACAGGTTTTCTCAGCAATGCTCCTGAGTAAGGGAGCAACCATAGCTGAAATCCTGAGACTGGAGAATATTTATGTGCTCAAGTACCAAAAAGGTGGCCAGCCTGAAACCAGATGAAATCAGGAAAGAATGGCAATGATCATGAGCTTGTGTGTTGTCATCATTACTGTATGTATTACTAAATTAAAGTCAGAGAAAATATTTATCAAGATATACATATATATATACAAATATAATTTTCTTTCCATTTAAATGATATTTGTCTATTTAATCCTGTCCTAAATTGTTTCCATTGAAAAAACTATTTAATAAGGTATCCGATTCCCTTCACTTTAAGCAATTTACCAAGCTCTTTGCCTGGTTTTCAAGTTCCTATATGAACTTTCATTACTCTTCTCAGCTTCCCAGATATTGACAACATACTTTCAACTTACTTTCTTTTTTTAATTTAATTTTTTCAGTGTTCCAAGATTCATTATTTAAGCACCACACCAGTGCTCCAAACAATACGTGCCCTCCTTAATACCCACCACCACGCTCACCCGTCCTCCCATCCTCCTCCTTTCCAAAACCCTCAGTTTGTTGCTCAAAGTCCACAATCTCTCATGTTTATCTTCCTCTCTCATTTAGCCCCAATTCACACTTCCTTTCCTTCTCTTAATATCCTCTGAATGCAAGTTGGTGCAGCCACTTTGGAAAACAGTGTGGAGATCCCTTAAAAAATTAAAAACAGAGCTACCCTATGACCCTGCAATTGCACTACTGAGTATTTACCCCAAAGATACAGATGTAGTGAAAAGAAGGGCCATACCCAATGTTCATAGCAGCAATGGCCACAATTTCCAAACTGTGGAAAGAGCCAAAACGCCCTTCAGCTTATTTTCTTTTGAGTAAAATTTTCTATTCACACTTCTAATTGAGTTCTACCACTTCAAATATTGAATCTTTCTAACAAGTTTTGTCTTTTATTACTTTTTCCTAGGAAATATCATATAATCTATATGATTTCATGACACTTTATTTGAAAATACTGACTGAAATATGATAGAAACTATCATATCTACCTTGTAAAGCTAGGAATTTTCAATATTTTTTCTTACTGAAAATAATCTTTTTTCTTGATTATAGAAGTAAGCAATCATAATATAAAAAGAAACTCCCGGGGCGCCTGGGTGGCTCAGTTGGTTAAGCGACTGCCTTCGGCTCAGGTCATGATCCCGGAGACCCGGGATCGAGTCCCACTTTGTGCTCCCTGCTTGTCGGGAAGCCTGCTTCTCCCTCTCTCACTCCCCCTGCCTGTGTTCCCTCTCTGGCTGTGTTTCTCTCTGTCAAATAAATAAAAAAATCTAAAAAAAAAAAAAAAAAAAAACAAGAAATTCTGGCAATACAGAGAAATATCAGGAAACAAACATCATCCCAAATCACATTACAATGCAGTAACACAATTCTCACTGGTTATGTATATTTACAAAACAAGAACATCCTTTGTAGGATGTACTTTTACTCAACATATGTAGTGGACATCTTTTTAAATCATTGAATATACAGTACCATAATCATTTTAACAGGTCTGTAATAGTTCTTTTTATTTGATTGATTTAACCAGCCCTCCATGTATATATTTTCAAATTTTCTATAATATGAATAAACTATAATTGTAATCATTAAACCCACATGTATAATATATTGTACATATCACTTTATTATGTTCCTAGAAGTTGTTTGAGAAAGTCGAACATATCTAGTCATACTTACGATACACACTCACTTTCAATGACCACTAGAATACTTGGATTAATTTTTCACACCCTGTAAGTAAAACATATTTGCACCCTTTTCAAAGGTTAGCTTATTTAACCCCTTAAGTACCTGTATTCCTTGTCAATTTAAAGCAAATTATATATTAATTCTGCTAGGCATGCTTTTGATTTCCAGTAAAACTGAATAATTTTCCATGCATTTATTATATTATTTTTTCATATAAATGCTTAAAACTTTTATCCTTTTTTTCAGTTTTAATATTTTTGTACATTCACTTAGATTAGCAGGATGCTCTTTGTCATGTGATTCAAATATTGTTAGTGTTTAACGTGTCAAGTATTTACAACTTTAAAATTTGGTATGCAATTATTTATGTTTAATCAAAACTTTTATCACATATAGTGTTATAGAATTTTTAAATTTACATATAATCCCAATAGTTTGTTCTAATAAATTTTTATTCTTTGCATTCCAACCAAAATGAACTAAGACTTATTTTGATCAAAGAAAGATATATAGTACAACAAAAGTTGGAGGGACTATGCCTAATGTTCAGAAAATATGAGCTTTTATTTTCATTTGATAAAGTGTTCTTTATTTCAAGTTATCTTCATTTATTTTGGTTTTGCAGGAGCTAGGAGGATGCTTATAAATATACTGTTACAAAATCATCATCTTAATATAGTATGATATTCACAATATCTAATAAGCACTAAACCTTTGAAATGATAGCAGCTGGCCTAGGGGAAGAGTCCTAGAGGACCACCGCTAGGAAAGGGCTCACATTTTAAATTTTTAATTATTTTTTATTGAGTCATAATTGACATGTAACATTGTATTAGTACAGGTTCTTGTTTGATGGTAAAGGTCCTCAGGAACTCATAGGAAAAACCACATGGATAGGATGGTCTGAGGTGAAGAGAGGGATGCACTTGGGGGTCAGTATGAAAATGATTCAATGAAAGTATTTCAGTGTTCACCAAGCAAGAAAATATCAAACTTACCAAAACACAGCAAACTGTTAACATGTTTGTTCCTTCTCAATTTAATCATTTCATGGAGATATGAAGCAAAAGTACTGAATTTCAGCTCAGAATTTAGCCCTCCTATTTTTCATATCAAATTTATGATTTCTATTTCATTCAAGTATTCCTATTACAAGGAATAACTACCTTCATTTTGCTTAAAGAATACTAACTAATTAGTTGAAAGTGTTAACATCATTTATAGTAGTGAAGAAAGTTAACATCCTTTTGCTGTTCCCATGTGTTCCCATCGATAACCTTTTATCAAAAAAATTAAAAAAAAATTTAAAAGACTATCATCCATAAAAAGCAAACCAGGAATTTAGGAAGAGAACAAATGATTTTTTTTTAAGTTCACAGCAACAAAATACGAGATACATAAACCATAATAACCTATTTTATTTCAAACATGTGAATCAACCAATAGTAAATATACAACTGACTTACTATTTTATGTGACTGATGTACTTAAGAGAATAAATGAATGGTTATGAAATGATCTAACAGGTGTCAATTTTGTAACCAGGTACATATTATCTTTGCCTCAACAACACACCCAAATATAGACAAATGTTTTCTTCCAAACAGACTATTTCTAATTGGAGAGCAAACAAAAAGTTCACATGTCTCAAGTAAAAATTTGTCTGAGTTAGAGAAAAAAAAATAAAAAAACAAAAAAACCTGTGCTAACACCTAAAATAACAAACAATATTCCACTTTAAAAAATTAGTTTCCTTTGTGTTTTCCCCTCTAATATAAAATTGGATCTTCAAAATAACCGTAGGGTAAGTAGGGCAGTTGTTCTTTTTTTTTTTATAATATTTTATTTATTTATTTGACAGAAAGAAACATAGCTAGAGAGGGAACACAAGCAGCAGGAGTGAGAGAGGGAGAAGCAGGCCTCCCACCAAGCAGGGAGTCCCATGCAGGGCTCAATCCCCGGTCCCGGAATCATGACCTGAGCAGAAGGCAGTTGCTTAATAACTGAGCCACCCAGGCGCCCCAAGTAGGGCAGTTTTATGTCACCTGTTTTCAAATCACATCATCTCCTGAATCAGTCCTGGCAAACCTCAGAGGAAGAGCTAAAACGGCACCTGGGTGGCTCAGTGGATTAAAGCTTCTGCCTTCGGCTCAGGTCATGATCTCAGGGTCTTGGGGTGGAGGCCTGCATCAGGCTCTCTGCTCTGCGGGGAGCCTGCTTCCTCCTCTTTCTCTGCCCACCTCTCTGCCTACTTGTGATCTCTCTGTCTGTCAAATAAATAAAATCTTTAAAAAAAAAAAAGCTGAAACAATGTATACTCTATGTTCTTTCTCTGTGTTTTGTTAAATTCTTTTTAAGATATTCCTTATCTATAGTAAAAATGGAAATCAACTAAATTTTAAATGAAATTTCTTAATATCTAATTCTGACATTCTCTAATATTTCACATAATGTAGAATTAAGTCCAAACCAAGCAACATGAAGATTATGGGTTCAAGTAAAGCTAAACAATCTTTGTAAATCTCACTTCACTGATTTATAAATTAAGGATTATCTCACAAAGTCATGGTTATTATATTGTAAAAATTTATCTCATTATACCTATGCAAAATATTGGAATAGGACCTAGTGTAGATTAATATAATTGCAAAAAAAATGGTTCTAATAGAGTAACTTTCAAGACTATTATGTAACTCCAAAGATCTGCTGATCAAAGAGTTAAAATATTCTTTCAGCTGGCATATACATGTAACACTGGTCAGAAGATGTAACACCTGCTGAAACTGCTATTACACGGATACCACTCAAGATTCATGATTTGAAATTGCCAGATCAGTTTCTCAACCTCTGAATCCTAAATTTTGATGGCCACTTTTCTTCAGGAAAAAAAAATTACATAGGTTTATTGAATGTTAGACAGCTTATAAATGAGACAGGACTATTTCTTGCAACTTTCTTTGATTTGATTTTACTTGTCAACGTTTTCACTCTTATCCTTCTGGCATTCCTTTGAAATAGCAAACAGAATTTTAATTAAGAAATGAATATATTTAAAAACTCTGACAAATACCATTAATCAAAAGGTTTTCATCTTTTTCAAAAAACAGAGCATTTCATTGGCCCTCAAATTTATGTCCTCATGTCCTACCTATGATTAGAATGCCAATTACCTACACTATTTACACATTTGTATTTAGCATAGTATTATCTAAAATAAACTTCATCTGGATTCATGTGCTAGTTTCTGATGATCTCATTCAGCTGGCAATCAACCAACAGGAAATTAAGTGGATGGAGTTTGATGTCAGTGACCTCTATTGCCTGTAAGCTCGCCTAACCCAGTCTGGAAGTGAGATAAGATATACTCGACAGATTGCCATATAACTACTAGAAATTGGAGTAAGGCATCTCCTCCAAAAAAAATGTAAATTTTTAAACAGAAAACAGCTAGAGTGACAGTGCAATAAAGCAAAGTGTCATTTGGCTCCCATCCACTAAACACTGAGCAAAACCTATTAAGGGAGTAAGTAAATGGATCATTCCTCATTCAGCTGGCCCAGACTGTTAACAACTCTAGCCATTTGCCTATGTTTTCTAAGGATTCATATCCGCTCCTCTGTGATCTGTTTTGTTTTAGAGTGGCTGGTATCCCAAAACTACATTTCCAAAGCTATCTTGCCAGCTGCCTTCTGGTTGTGTATGAACGGGAGGCACTAGTGGAAAGTGAAAGCAGAAAGAGGCAGGTAGCTCTTCTGCGGCTTCTTCCGGCTGCTCATCCAGCTGGACACAGACTTCCAGAATGAGGGGATTTCCCCCCTTCCCTGTTTTACACATTAAACCTCTTTTGTAGTCTTCTGGCCTCCATTTCTGCTGAGACGTCATCTTTTGGGCCTATCACTGTTCTGTTCTTAAATGTGCCTATTTCTTTTGGCAACTTTTAATATTTTTTCTCTTTGTTATCTCCAATTTAGACATGATGTATTCACGTATAGTTTTCTTTGTATTTTTCTTTTAGGTTCACAGATTTTCTTCGATAAACAGGTTCAAATTTTCATCCATTTTCCAAAATTTTCATCCAGTTATCACTTCAGATATTTTTTCTGCCCTATGTACTGTCTCCTGTCCTAACATGTCTCATGTCCATGTTACATGCTTGTTAGGTTAGCTGGTATTGTCCTACAAATGCCACAGGCTCTTTCATTTTGTTTCTGTTTTTTCTATTTGTGGAATAGAATTCAGTCTGGCTCATTTCTGTTGATCTTTTATCAATTTCATAAATTCTGCTCAGTCTTTTAGTATGCCTAATGAATTTTCCATTTCTGATATTGTATTCTTCCCTTTTAGCATTCCTTTTTTATAATTTAAATTCACTCTAATGAAATTCCTTATGTGCTAATTGCTGTCCACCTTTTCAACCAGATCAGAATGTTTTTGTTTTGTTTTGTTTTGTTTTTTTAGGTCTCTATCTTGAAACAGCACCTCAACCTTCTGTATCTTTCTTGGTCCCCTGATAAACTTATTTATTGTTTCTCATCTTTCCCGAGTCACATTTTCTTGATTCTCAAAATATCTTGTTTTTAAAAGTTTGTATCAGACACAATATTAAACAGTGTGACTAGTGTTTGGAAAACTTTCTGTAAAGGATAAAATAATAAATACTTCATGCTTTACAAGCCATATAGTCCTTATCACTACTACTCAATAGCCAATTTAACACAAAAGCAGCTAGACAATATGCACAAAAATAAGAGTGGCTGAATTTTAATAAATATTTATAGACACTAAAGTTAGAGCTTTACATAATCTGTCCCACAAAACTTTTGTTGTTGTTGTTTTATAAAAACAATTCTTAGCCAATAGGCAGTATTAAAAATTTCCCCATATGCCATAGTTTGTTGATTTCTGGTAAAGATTAATGGAAGTATTTACCCATACAAGAAGGCATGTTCTTTCTTTCCAATGCTCTTTCAATCCAATGTATATTTGAACTGGATTTTGGCCTTTTGGCAACTTTTATAAGCTTACAAGTGAACTAAAGGTTTCAGATATTTTGACGATGGGATCAGGATTGATCCTTAAGAAATCTAGAATTTTAATTATGAGACTTCAGGAATCCCAGTTTTCAGTTTACCTGTAGCTTCCCAATCTATGAAAATATTCTCTTCTTTATAGCTTGCCTGCCAGTTTTTTGGTTGTTAGTGAGTTCTCCTTGCACTTCATTTTCCTGTAGCACAGTCTTACTCCCAGATTATGAAGAGCCACCACTACAACACACCTGATGGCCAAGAGTACCTCGAAGGGAGGTCATCTCTCTTGAAGAAACTCCAGCTCCTGGTTTACTATACTATCTACACAGTGAAAGATTCTAGACAACAGATGATGAGCACAGCACACTGACTCTGTGATTAGAGATCTTTGGTGCTATAATACATTCATACAAGACCACATACATCCATAAAAAAAAAAAAAATTCAAGTCACAACATCACATTTCTCTTTAACTCCATATAGGGTGTTTTTTGCTTGCTGCCAGGATGAAAGCAGTTTCCCTTTTTTTTCTGAAAAGGAATGCTACTTAGTAGAATTTTGTTGATTTTTAAATCTAATAGGTTGTTTAAAGCTATATTTTAACTGTATTTTTTAACTTCTCATATTGAGTGAGAGCAATGACTTTTTGCAACTGATACTCTTCTGAGTAAAACCATTAAATATGGACTTCTTATTAAGATGTAAGACTAAAAAAAAAAAAAGATGTAAGACTCAGACTTTTATTTTTAGTCAGTACAAAATGTAAGGACAGAAGCAGGAACTGTATTTAACAGAGGACATTAAGATAAAGTCCAAGGTTATGGCAAGAGGGATGAAGTACATAGATCAGAGATGTATTTATGATTATTTTATGCCAATTACCCAATATATCATGTTCTTTCCACAAAGACTTATGAAGCATTGTGGGGGGAAGAAAAAAAAGAAGAAGAACTACCACCACAGTCTCATAAGACCAAGCATCAGAACAAGGTTCACATATGACAGACACATGTTTTGACATTATCTGATAAGGAATTTTACATAATTGTGGTTAAAATGTTACAGGCTCTAATGGAAAAAAAAACAGACTTCATACAAAAAGAGAAAACTGAATAAAAAGTATTAGAAATCGAAATACCAACATAAATGAAGAACGTGTTTGGTTGGGCTTTATTAGAGTGCATACAGCGAAGAAAAGGATCAGAGCTTGCACACAGGCCAACAGAAACTTCCGAAATACAAGAGGTATAACGTATGCATAATTTAAATATCAGATAAAGAAAGATATTTGACCTAATAATGACCAAGAATAATAACAACAACCAGAACTAGAAATCTCAGGGAACACCTAGTACACAAATGCCAATAGAGCTACATGTAGGCATATATTTAAATTGCACAAAAATAAAAACAAAATCTTGAAAGAAGCTAGGGGAATGAAGAACATTACTTTTAGAGGAACAAAGAAAAGAAGTCTATCCGACTTCTCATCAAAGGCCATACAAACAGCAAGAATGGAAAGAAATATTTAACATGTTGAATGAAAAAAATCGCACCAATCTAGAATTCGGTGTCCAAAAAAATTAATCTTCAAAAATAAAGGGAAAATACAGAATTTCTCAAACAAAAACTCTGGAAATTTGTCACAAATAGCTCTGCCTTGCAAGAAATGTTTAAAGAAGTTCTGCAGAGGAGTGCCTGGGTGGCTCAGCTGGCTAAGTGTGTGATTCTTGATTTCAGTTCAGGTCATGATTTCAGGGTTGTGAGCTCAAGCTCCAAGTTGGGCTCAGCATTGAACATGGAGCCCACTTAAGATTCTTTCTCTCTCTAGGGTACCTGGATGGCTCAGTCAGTTAAAGCAGCTGTGTTTGGCTCAGGCTTTGATCCTAGGGCCCTGGGATTAAGGCCCAACATCATGCATCAGGCTCCCTGCTGAACAGAGAGGCCTACTTCTCCCTCTCCCGTCTGCCTGTCGCTTTGCCTACTTGTTCTATTGCCCTATCAAATAAATAAAATCTTTTAAAAAAGATTCTCTCTCTCCCTTTTCCCCTCCACACCACCAACTTGTGCACACTCTCTAAAAAATTAATTTTAAAAAATAAAATAAATTTTAAAAAGTTCTGCAAGAGAAGGAAAATTATAAATTTCAGAAATCCAGTTCTTTTATATGAAAGTCTGGAAAAGGCAAAATTTTAAAGACAGAGAACAAATCAGTGGTTTCCAGTAGCTGAATGCCAAGGAGGCAAGGAGGGGATTGACTACAAAGGGGCCTTAAGGAACTTTTGGGAGAGATGGAAATATTCTGTGAATTGATTGTTGAGGGGATTATAGGACTACATGCATTTAACAAAATATATGTGTACCTAAAAGGGTGAATATCACATCTCCAAATATTATTTCAAACCTTATTTTAAAATGGTAGACTGATATTAAACTTGAGTTTTCTAGTACCTTAAAATAACTGCCTAAATATTAGGTAATAGCAAAAGTAACTCCATAAGAAAAACAAGAAAGTCTTAACTGGTGTACAGATGTATACATATTAATGGTTAATGCTGGTTCATGGATAACTCTTGTCTACCTAAGAATTAAATAGAGGAAGTTAAAATTTTTCAGAAACTTAGATTAACATTTAAAGATGAGATACATTATACACATTTTAAAATTTATTTGTAAAATTGTTTTTTGAATGTGTTTTAAGCTTGTTTGAAAATACAAATAGTGGGGCACCTGGGTGGCTCAGTGGTTAAGTGACTGCCTTCGGCTCAGGTCATGATCCTGGAGACCTGGGAACGAGCCCCACATCAGGCTCCCTGCTCGGCAGGAAGCCTGCTTCTCCCTCTCTCGGTCCCTCTGCTTGTGTTCCCTCTCTGGCTGTGTTTCTTTCTGTCAAATAAATAAATAAAATCTTAAAAAAAAAAAGAAAATACAAATAGTATGTCATACCACATTTTCCCCCATATAGTCTTTAAGTTACAATATTCTATGTTCTAGTGCTTGACAAGTATTGATTTTTTTCCTGATTCTTTAGATTTAGGTTGAGTCAAGCCTTAAAAGACCAGTATTCTTATTTTTAACCATATTGATTAAACTGAAATGGCTCTTGCAATGGGCCTATGGAGAATTTAGTATTTTGAAGTAAATAATAAATATTTGAGGGGCGCCTGGGTGGCTCAGTTGGTTAAACAACTGCCTTCGGCTCAGGTCATGATCCCGGAGACCCGAGATCGAGTCCCACATCGGGCTCCCTGATCGGCTGGAAGCCTGCTTCTCCCTCTCTCACTCCCCCTGCTTGCGTTCCTTCTCTGGCTGTGTTTCTCTGTCAAATAAATAAAATCTTTAAAATAAATAAATAAATAAAATAATAATAAATATTTGATCTGATATCTTAAGCCACTGATACCAAATAGCTCAATAAACTGAAGACATTATAAAAAAAAAAAAAACACTAGAAAGAAAGAAGAATCAGATATGGTTTTCTCATGAATATCCAATGTTCATGGTATGGATTATCAAAGGTTTAATTTTGCTTCTAAGCACCCTTACTTGATAATGAACATTATAATATAAAATTATTTCATAAACAGTTTTCTTAGTAGTTATTCAGAAAAACCCCAAGGAAAGCCAGACTTACACTTCCATTTTATGGATTAGGAAATTTACCAAAAACGGGAAAATGGCTTGCCTTAAGTTGAATATTGAATCAATGGCAGAATAAATTACTAAACTCAAGTCCTCAGGCATGCATTGCTTATTTCATTACATAACAAAATCGCTTATATTTTGCATGGAATAAATTTAAGTAATGTATCCTGCTGGGTATATTTTAGTTTTTGAAAATGTTCATTGTCAGAATAAACCTTAATCTGTTTTTAAAAATGAATAAATCTTGGGGTGCCTGGGTGGCTCAGTTGGTTAAGCAACTGCCTTCGGCTCAGGTCATGATCCTAGAGACCCGGATTGAGTCCCACACTGGGCTCCCTGCTCAGCAGGAAGCCTGCTTCTCCCACTCTCACTCCCCCTGCTTGTGTTCCCTCTCTGGCTGTGTTTCTCTCTGTCAAATAAATAAAATCTTTAAAAAAATGAATAAATCTCTGCATTGAAATAGTTTATCAAGAAATCGATTCTTACAGAGTTTGAGAAATTTGAGTTTCTCTCTCTTTTTCTTTCTTTTTTTTAAGAGAAAGAGAAGATGTGTTACTCCAAAAGACCAAAAGCATTTATGAAAAACTATCCCAAGACTGCAATCCCAGGAGAATCTTTGGTGTAGCAATTAACATCACCTATATTAAGAATTGCTAGTTGGATTTGTGGTAGATAAAAGTACTACTCAGAACTGTAGCAAGAAACACACTGTAACTGTTAGAAACATTGTGAAAAAAATTGTTAATCCACTTTAAAGCAAACTTTTAAGTGAACTAAAAATCAGCAAAGCTACCATAAAAGAAAATCAGAGGCCAGTATGTAAAGCTTATTTTTGTCCATGTACTGTTAAGTGTCTATAAAAACTGACACATAATTATGTGCTCTGTGGCCCAAATCAAATCTCTATTTGTAATTTTTCAGCGTCTCAAAGTTCTTTAGCAATCTGGGTTCTTGTCTTTAGTATCTTCCTTACTCCTTCTCCACACAGTCTTTTTAGAACTTTCAATGCTTTCTTAAGTCACACCACCTCTCTCACATCATGCACCAAAAAAGAATATTCACTGGAATCTTAGCTCTCCAACTTGGAAAACTGATGGAGTAGCTATCACAGTTTATAGCTGTCTTTTGTTTTCTAGTTTTAATGTTAATACTACAAATCCTTTTTTTCCACTTAAGGTTTAATTCTTCTACCAGTGCTTTCCATAGACGCTGCTGCATCACCTTAAAGAGTATAATTCTTCAGTATCACATACTCTATGTGAACACAATTTCCTTTCATAATTAGAAACAAAAATAAGATGTTCTATCACTTTGATTTCTCAGTGTATCATCATCTTTTTTTTTTTCCTTCCCTGAAACTCTCAATAAGATAGGCTGTTGAAAAAGTCAAAGTTTTTGATTGCAAGAAACAGAGATAAATTCCTGCTATCTTACACATACCTAGAACTTCTGGAAAGAAATAGGGAGCTTTCAAAATTGAGAAAAGGTGAGGTCCTGAAAAATAAGTAGAAAAAACACCCAACATTATAGCTGATTCTTTACAGCTTTACTCGGTGTGGCTTTATTTTTTTTTCCTTTGAGGGGTGCCTGGGTTGCTCAGTGGTTAGGCAACTGCCTTGGGCTCAAGTCATGATCCCAGACACCAGGGATCAAGCCCTGCATTGGCCTGGCTGCTTGGCAGGAAGCCTGCTTCTCCCTCTCTCACTCCTCCTGCTGTGTTCCCTCTCCAGCTATGTTTCTCTCTGTCAAATAAATAAATAAAATCTTTAAAAATTTTTTTTTCCTTTGAGATAAGCACTTGATGGCTTCTATTTTCAATACACATAACTTCCATCAAAATTGAAAATGTAATCTAGGATGTATACATTTATAAAACCTTTTTAATACAAAAGAAAAGACTTACAGCTTCTTTATCTGTACTCTAAATCAACTCTATAAGCCACTATCTACATTAAGGTAAAGAACTTCTATAGTATTTTAAGTGGCTTTCTTTAGGCTTCCTCTTTAATTGTGAAAAAGCTTGCCCTTGGTCACTTCAAAACAGTATGTTGTATGTGGAAGAACATATGTAAGACTTTGTATAATACTGATATCATTCAACTGTATTCCAATCACACATGATCTAAAAGCTTTAAAGGAACATATTTCCTATAAAAGAGCCTATGTTGTCTTATCTTTCTCATTTGTTCACAATCCCCACACAAGTCAAAATGAGTCTCTTCATTTCTAGTATTTCTTTCTTTCTTTATTTAGTAAGCTCATGCAGTGTTCGTACCACTGGAAACACTGGATTTAATAATGTGACTAAATGAGCCTTATATTCTGTTCCAGAAAATGATTTCTGTCTTTCTAGCCATACTTTGCACAAATAAATGTCCTCATAATTCCTAGGACTCCAACTTTGTCAGTAATCCCTTAGATTCCAGTCTAATTCTTTTAGAACCATATTCCCTTTAGCTGCCATCATTCTTTTAAAAGTGAAAATCAGACAGTTAACCTTGTTTAAAATGTCTTTGAGGGGCGCCTGGGTGGCTCAGTTGTTAAGCAGCTGCCTTTGGCTCAGGTCATGACCCTGGAGTCCTGGGTTCAAGCCCTACATCGGGCTCCCTGGTTGGCAGAAAGCCTGCTTCTCCCTCTCTCACTCCCGCTGCATGTGCCCTCTCTACCTGTGTTTCTCTCTGTCAAATAAATAAAATCTTTAAAAACAACAACAGCAACAACAACAAAAAACTTCTTTGAGGCTCTCTGTTTACCTGTTGGGTGAAACAGATGTTTTCTTACTATCAGGATGCCCATAATCTGCATGATATTTCATTAAACTTCATCACATGCCACTCTGCTTTATAGTTAACCCTCTGGTAAAACTACACTGAGATGAGATTTGTGCAAACGCCCTGCCAACCCCTTGTATCTCCTAGTCTCCATCCCTACTTATCCTTCTAAGATCTTGATCAGGAAGCCTCCCCTGACTATGCCTGTCCTAGTTGTCCCTCAACTGCCTCAAAACTTCTGTGCATATACCTATTAACACAATTCATATTTTGTTTTATAGGTACTATTTACCCATTTGGGAGTCTGCCACCAAATTGCAGAAGGGGTCTTTTTGTGCGCTCATACGCAAATTAAAAACTCTCTTAGAGCCAGTGAACCGCATTGCCCAATATACATGAATTCAGTATATACTTTATTTAGGGGGTTCTGATGCTAAATATGTATGTTGTTCTTCTTTCAAATTCCAAGTTCATATTTTTAATTGTTTTAAAGGAATATTTATCAGTAACTCTGTCACTTCTGAATGAAATGTTTTTTCCAAGAGATTCATATAACTCCCTTGCTTCCTTCCAAACTCTGCTCAAAATTCTCCTTAGCACATAAACCTCTATATTTTGTTTAACGTCTTTCTCGTCGCACTTCAGTATAAGCTCCACATAAATAAAGAATTCACCTGGGATGGGGGGCATCTTATGTGTTCTGCTTTGTTAATCAAGTTTGTGAAAGCATATTCTTAAATATTAAAGCAGTAGAAAGTGACAGACCTTCCCTAGTTTTGTTTTACACCAGACTATCACTTTCTATCACAATTGTGAAATGTGGTGTTGCAGAATTGCCCAGTATCTAACACCCAATAATTGTGGAATGCATCCATCAGTGTGCCAAAAGGATCTCAAACCTATGCAAATCCAGAATTTAACTAATCTACATTTACTCTTCACTGTCAAATGAACATCTCCTCTTAACATCCCTCTTTCTCAATGGCAACATTTTTTACTAAGGCATCCAGATGGAAACCTTGGAGAATGTTCATTTTAGCTGTTTCTGAGAAGCCCACATCCTAAGTAGGATTACTTGCTGATCAAATATGCACTTAAATATCCTCAGTCAAGTGGAAAACAAAGTATAGATAAATATTTGATATTGCATACTGTGCAAGAAGGCAACCTTGCTATTAAAAATCCTGATAGAAAAGGAGTTGAAAGTGTGGCATATAAAAAGGAAATGTAAGATGAGCATATTAATTTTTACTGCTTTAAATTTATGTCCATTTTCCCAAACATGGCTATCAGAGAAGAAACCAAGAGAACATCCAGTCTATCCTTCTGTCTGTTGTAGGCCAAATGGAGAGTACACATTGAATGGGTATTATCTCTTAATGAAGCAATGTCACCCTCTAGTGATATGCAGTTAAAAGATGTTCTTCAAGATCTTTTCATAATACAGAAGTGTGCAGAGAGAGGGACACTTGGGTGGCTCAGTCGTTTAAGCATCTGCCTTAAACTCAGGTCATGATCCCAGGGTTCCTAAGATTAAGACCACCATTGGGCTCATCACTGCTCAGTGGGGAGTCTGCTTCCCCCCCTTCCCCTTGCTCACTCACTCTCAAATAAATAAAATCTTAAAAAACAAATAAAAAGAAGTATGAGGAGAGAAAGCACCTATCCCCAAACAAATACAGTGTTTCCTAGGTTTTAATTTTCCTTTAATGCACTGTTCTGAACATACACTTAAGGTCAGCCTATACATAAATTCTCTTCAAAGAAAGAGGCTATCGCGTTTTTCAAGTAGTCATGATTTACCTAAAATAGAAAGATTAACTTTGTAAGAACTATCAGTGTTTCTTTATTCTTATTTCTGGAAGCAGTAAAAATGGCTATTCTGTTTTAGTTTTCCTAAGTCTTTGAAACAGAACAGGAAATTAATGAACCTTAAAGACATACTGCTACCTAAACCAAAAAGGAAAGTATCTTCTATTCTCTGCCAGATTATCTAACACATTCATCAAAATGTATATAATGAATTCTAACTAAAACAAAAAGGATGACCCAAATTTAAATAAACTTTTCTCCCATTATATCCCCCAATGGATTCAATGTTTAAAAATGCAAAAAAAATATAATTGCTCCTTTAATTTCATAATTCATGCATAGCTAGCTAAATGGATCCCAATTAGATGCCAGACAAAAATGGAAACTAACTTCAGCAGATGTAAATATATGCAAAGGGCATAGAATAGTGTCTGGCACATGATATTCCATCTTTATCAGAACATATTAGATGCCATATTTGTAGTAGAGATTTTGCTTTTTCAAAGTTCTAAAGGTCCCTAAGGAACATAATGTGGTGGTCCTATCAGTAAGAATGGACTAGGTTAGGCTATAATGACAAATAACCCTGGGTTTTTACCAACAAAGTACTACATTATACTATTACATGTACAATCCATGCAACTCTGCTCTATCTTGTTTTCTTATCCTTTGCACAGGACTGGATTGCTATAAAACAATCCTAATAGCTCTAACCATGAAAATTTAAAACTTCAAAGATTCACATATTTATTAAGGTAAGAAAAAAATGGTGGAAAGGAAGATATATTGTCATGAGTCAGTATGTAATCCACTGGAGTAGCTAATATTTATCTTTTTTATAGATGAAGAAACTGAAGCCAAATATTATGGGCAGTATTTATAACCTCACAGAGTATAAGATACTTAAAGTTATTTAAAGTTAAGTGGCAAATGATACAAACTGAAGATTGGTGGCTTTCCAAATCCACCTATAAAAAAGATAAATATACGCAGATTTGTATTTAGATATACTGGTATCCTAGGGTTCAACAAAGAGTATTTAAGGATTTCAATGAGATGTTTTATATCTTTAAAAAATCTGATTATATACTACTCTTTCTCTCCTGTCCCACTGCCTACTCCTTTTCTTCTTCCTCATAACCATGCATGTTGAACTGAATCAGAAGATTAGCAAAAATAAGGATTCTCTGGTTATGAGCTAACATGCAGCAGAGAAGACAGCCGAGAAGCCATTGATTTGGGAAATAGTTCAGAGTTTCAGGGTGCAGAACTACTCTGAATAAAGGGAACAAAGACTCCAGCAATGAAAACCATAAAATTTCAACCATACTGGCACACAGATCTTAGCAATGCAGGATACTCAGCATCAGCCATAAAGATAATCCCTTAGGAAAAGTTTTGAATAGTTTTTGAATAGTTATTTCTCTGTAGGTTGTCTTTACATTAGTTAAAATAGTTTGAACTTTTCTGTAAGTTGGATTTATATTAGGGGTCAGGTAAAATTTTCCAGCAGAGGTCAATTAGGTTTTCAAAAACAAAACTAAGAAGTGGGCCCTGGGTGGCTCAGTGGGTTAAGCATCTGCCTTCAGCTCATGATCCTGGGGTCTGGGGATCAACCCACACATTGCACTGGGCTCCCTGAGCTGTGTGGGGGGGAGACTCTGCTTCTCCCTCTCTTCTTCCTCTCCCCAACCCCCAACTTGTGCTCTCTTTCAAATAAATAAAAATCTTTAAAAAAGAAACATAAAAACAAGAATATTCTGCCCTGAATTCTCACAACTTCTGGTCTTTAGATATTATCTTAAGATTTGTTTTTTTTTTTTAAACATAAGTCTAAATACATATTTCAAATAATATATTAATTTGTTTTGTAGACTGTTATACATATTATGTAGAGTACCACAGACTTTATCCAATTATAAATAAGGAAATGATCAGTCATAGCAATAATGCTAGAAAAACCAAGGTCACTGTTTAGAAGTTAAGTTTATCTGATGCCCAGAATTCCATTTACTTTTCCAATATTTCCATAGTATCTTTCCTTGGTTAAAAAAAATAAATAAAAATCGAAACTCCTTATCACTCTCTATCATATCAAAAATTAGATATCTGCTTCAAAAATAAGTATCAATAATGACAAAACTACATGACTATAATTACTATATAATTACTATTTTAATCAATGTTACTTTCAAAGCTATAAATTTAGTCTGACATATTTGAACATATTCATGAAGTTATATAGTATAATTCTTGATACTGTATGTTTTGCTCTCTACATTGTAAGTATGTGGCATACAGAATCATGATTTTGATAGCATCATTATTTTGATAGAATCATGATTTTGATAAATTTTGATCCCATGGTATTGAAATTCTATCTATTGATTGCTTGGTTTTATACATTTTTGTTTTTGTTTTCTGTATTCTATTAAGGATTTATTTCCTTAAAATAATTATTTTATGCATTTGCTTGTTCTTGTTCTTTTTGTTATTACTTCTATATCAGGGTTTCTCTTTATAAAATGAAAGTGAGGGGTGCCTGGGAAGCTTAGTCAGTTAAGCATCTGCCTTCAGCTCAGGTCATGATATCAGGATCCTGGGATGGAGCCCTGTGTTGGGCTCCAGGCTCAGTGAGGAGTTTCCTTCTCCCTCTCCTATTGCCCCTCTCCCCCAGCTCATGCTCTCTCTTTCACTCAATTGAATAAATAAAATCCTTTAAAAAAATAAGTAAAATAAAATAAATATGACTCTTCTATGGAACTTGGTAAAAAGTTTTATTCTATAAACATAGTGGGGATATTTTGTTGTCAGTTCCATGGACTTTGAGTAGTACATATGCTTTCATGCCATAAATCCTATGACTAAATTGCAGTTTCCTCCTAAGTGAGATGAAATGGATTTGAATTGGACACAGGAAAAGTAAACCGCTGTGTTTTTTGTTACAGCTGGCCAACTTTGTTCAACTGAAGCAACAGGGATGTGTTGAAAACCAGGCTGTTTCCATAAGGCCATTATGAAGCTCAGTCACGGAATTGCCAGTAGAAAATTTCAAAGAATTCTCCTATGGAGCATGGATGCTTCATTCCACAGCTAGGCACAGCAACTTTTGTTATCTGAGGAATTTAAGACCTTGGCATAAGTTATACTGGCTATAAATTTTGTATTTTCTTTTAATTTTATGGCTTGTTGTCAAATATAAAGAGAACTTTATTTTTATAAACATTGTAAGAGCATATCTGCCAGCAAAGAGGTGGATTTTTTTTTTTTGGTTGTTTTCATTTGTTTTTTTTGTTTTTTTTTTTACCAATCATTGATATAGTGTAAGGAAAGAAAGTATGAGTCGCTACAAAAAAAGGATTAGGTGTTTAAAAAGTCTTGGAGAATTTTCATGATGGCACCAGAAAAATAAACATTTTCTCTATATTCTGTGATATGTACTTTGTCCCAAAGATTAAAGTGATCAAAATGTAAATTCACAATATAAACAGAGTTTAGAAATTTACAGTATAATTATAGCCTCATAATTTGGTTGTATAAACTTGTATCCACTGTTTCATTGCAGAGACAAGAAAGTCTAATCATAACATTCATTTAAATGCTTTTTTATGGTTTTAACTATATTCCAACCAGGACAACACAAAGACCTACTATATGAACCAACAGTCACATTTTTGAGAAACTCAGTAGGTGAACATCTAAAAAATTAATGGATATAATTAAATGAGCATTCTTTTTTAAAGCTCTAACTACAAAATTATAGGCAAAGTTGTTTAGATTTCTTTTTCTTTTTTTCTTTTTTTTTTTTTTTTTTTTTTTTTTGGTAAATCCCTCCCAGCACATCACCGTTTGCCTTTCCATTGCCTTTTAGGTCACTGTTTATAGTAACTGAGCAAGTAAGAAAAAATGGCAACTAGAACAGTGAGCAGATGGCTAACACAGTCCCCTCCATGCGACTCCTGCTAACATAGAAGTCTGCTCAAGACTACATGGTAAATAGTGTTTATCATAGGTGAGATCATTAGCCCTTTAGCCCCTTCATTAACTCTTTGACCCCTACAGTTCAGCATTAATGAAACCATAACTTCCCATTCCTGAGGTCTCTGTACTATTCCTAGAGATTCCTAGTAATGGTGTGTGTGTTTACTGCAGCTACATTACAGAGCTTTGTACTGCATGCCCCTAGCATCAGCCACACACAGTTGTGGGTCTCTGACACACACCAGTAAAGTTCTGCAATGAACTGTGCTTATTAGAGCCCACCAGGAAGGCAAGCTTCTTAGTATAATTAGCTCCCCTGAGAACAATGGCTGTCTTCACAGCTGGAAAGCTAGAAGAAATTTATTCTCATGTATGGGAAGCACTAAAAAGACACCTGTAATTATATTTCTTTCTCTCTTTCATATTTGTAGTTTAGTTTTGTTTTTTGTTTTTGTTTTTTACTTTTCATCTCCACCTTGATTAGCAAAGTATGACTACATAAATTGGCAATTACAAATGCAAGCTGCTGAAGGTCATTTCTTTAAGTGCTATATTACTAACCTTGCTTTTATCCTCGAGGGCAACTTTAGTAGATAAATATTATAGACATATACACAGAAGACATGAAAAAAAGCATAGCTGCTTAGAATCTTCACTATGTAGACAAAACAATTAAATAGATTAATTTTTATATAAGACATATTTCTACTGAAGCATGTTCTTGATTTTGGTCTGAGGCCTTTCTCCTATAACTTCTCATTTCCTTTTGATATTTTCCTTTTCTTCCTGTTTTTCACTCTATCATTCCACTAAAGCCTTCCTGTTGATAGCTGACAGTCTGTTGACTTTTGTCATTTATATACCAATTATCATTTTAATGGTTTCCAACTTCTCTCAAGTGGTAAGGCAAACTGTGTAAGAAATGCATAGCAGGTGTTGACAACAGCATATTATCACAAATGTGAGTAACTACAACTCCACTGCCTTGATGGCCTCAGATTACATTTCACATTCATATGGGAGAATGAGATAGGGTCTTATACCATCCATTCTAATGAACAAATATATCTAGTAAATGGCTATCTCTTGAGGCATAACACTGGCTTATATATGGACCTGGGATTGTAACGAAGATCTAGGCAGTCCTGAGTTCATTTGTCTAGATTTGAGAAAAGCGTGTTTTGAAGGTAACTAGGGAACAAAAATGCTAATAACTATGGTAATTAAAATTATCTTGCAGTTGGAGTTCTTTCATAAACATCTTACTGAGTCAACTATGAAAACAATAGAAGGCAGTCTGTTCAAATAGCTGACACTATAGTCTCAGAATCTCTGAATCTGGGATTTTTTAAAAATCTACAATAAAGTCGAGATTTTTTACTCCCAAATTTTCCTGTTCCAAGGCTATATTTGCACAACACAATCAACCCTGCTGTTTCAATCAAGTCAGTAAGGGGAAAAAAAAAGTCAGGAGAACCAGATGTTTGGCATTTTGTATATGAAACAGCTGGTTGATTGTCTGAACTTTTCATTTTTGAACTAATCTTGCTGTCATAATATAGAAACATCCTGAAAACTGATTTCTTTGCCTGTGAAATGTAAAGAGCTCCCTTTAGAGGTATGGTATGGGGTTAGCTACCTTAAGATTAATAGGAAATGGTTTAAATTGGGTAAAATTCCACCTACAGATAGTAAGGAAGAAAACACAAATGATGTTCAAGGAAAATTAAAATAAGTTTCAACAGCCCTACTACAAATGTTATCTTAAATTCTCTTCAGCAGCATGTCTTCCTTCGATAAAGAATTAACTACTGTTTTTTTTCATTTTTAAAAGATTATGAAAGATCTTTCAGTTATGGAATTATTTGAATCTTTGTCATATTAAAATTAAGGTCTAATTTTAAAGTACTCATCCTTTTTACTATTACAGTTTTGTATTTAAGTAGGATTTTATATATCTCAACTAAAATGATTTTTGAAAGCACTGTGTATTTAGCCCCTTAAAGCAATTTCAACATCACAGAAGTATTATGTTAGCAAATTACAATACTGTACATAATTATGTGTATGGCAAAGACACAGTAAGGTTAAGTAAGTGTTATCACTAGTTTTTCTAACAGGCTTTTCTGGTCTACAAACACATGATCCATTCTATTTTCTGAGTCTTTGCTCTAATGTTAACCTTTATATTTACCTATATATTTACCTATTCAGTATGTACCTGTTCCAAGTGAATTAGTGAAATAAGTATCTGGATATTTCAATGCAATATTTTGCCTCCATCATTCAATGATAAAACAATAATATATTTATTGAAAAATTATTATACAAAAGGTATTGTGCCAGGCACTTTTAGAATGTAAAGCATATGCATAACACCTGTTTAATAACAGTATAAGACATTAAATAAATAAAATTTGCAATGCAAATAAATGCTTATATTTTTAGAGGATGATTATCTTACGCTAGAGGCAATTAGGAAAGCATATACTGAATAAGCTAGCTATTACCAATGAGTATAATTTGGAAAAGTGGCAATGAGGTGACATTCCTGGTAGACTGAACACAGGCACACTGGAGAAGGAGCATGATCAGAAAAGCTGACTGTTAGATCTGTTTGTAGCACCTATAGCACCATTAACAAGGAACATGTCACTGATAATTCTTGAAGCATAGAACACATTTAGTAAGAGGATGGAATTCAGTGCAATACGTATTTTGTATGATAAAAAATATATCACAACTCTTAATGTAAAACCCATTCTTTCCATGTTGACTGTTACAGCTTGAATTGTGCTCCCAACCCCTACCCAGTCCCCCAAAAAAGGTTATGTTGAAGTCCTAACCCTGAGTAGCACAGCCCATAATCTTACTTGAAAATAGGGCCATTATAGCTGTAAATACTTAAAGTATTACTTAAATACTTAAATTAGAATGAGATCATACTGAAGTAGGATTGACCCTAATCCAGAATGACTACTGTTTTTATATGATGACGGCCATGCAGAAAAGAGATTGGAACTACACAGCTGAAAACCAAAGACTGCTGGACAACAATTAGAAGCTAGGAAGAGGCAAGGAAGAGTTGTCCTACAGGTGTCTTGGGAGCAGGAACCTGCCAACACCTGATCTTAGACTTTGAGCCTCCAAAGATAATGAATTCTTGTTGTTTTAAGTGACTCAGTTTGCAATATGTTATGGCAACCCTAGCAAACTAATACACTGGCCATACAATACCATACCAAAGTTTGGCAACACGCGTCCCTTGCATATGGCTACAGGAGCTTAAGAAAGTAAAATTAATTTTCTTGTTGGTTGTTTTCACTTAATGCTCTTTTAATTCAATTCTTCTCTGGGAAATAAAGAGACATAATTTGACAAATTTTCAGGATGTTACATGATCATTCAAAAGATATTCTTTAACTATAAACGTGTGCAATAGACTACCTAAAGTACCTGTATCTAAACATAAATGTATATTTAAATATGTATGTTTAGATACATGAATAAAGGTAAATTGGTATTTGAATTTAGGCTTATTATGATACTATGGCAAAACCACCAAGAAAATATTAAGAAAATAAGATTTATGGAGACTATATCTTTGCTTATTAATAAAAATGTTACTAAAATTAAATACTTTAGTTTTGTTGCTACTCTCACCAAAAAAAAAAAAAAAAAAAGTGGGAGTATAAAATACACATTTAAAAAAGTCTAACAACGGGTTAGAAAAGAAATCTTGGGAGAAATAGGACACAGATCTGTAAAATTAAGCACTAATTTTTTCTTTCAAAATTTTATTTAAATTCAAGTTAGTTTACATATAATATAGAATAGGGGTAGAATTCAGTGATTTATCACTTGTGTATAACACACAGTGCTCATTACATCAAGTGCTCACTTTAGTGCCCATCACCCAATTGCCCCATTCCCCTACTCACCTCTCCTCCAGCAACCCTCCATTCATTCATAAGGAGTATTATGATTTGCCTTCTTCCCTTTATTTTTCCTTCTCTTCCTCTATTTTTTTTCTAAAATTCCACATGAAAAATCATATGGTATTTGTTTTTCTCTGACTTACTTATTTCACTTAGCATGATATACTCTACTTCTATCCAGGTAGTTGCAAATGTTAAGACATCATTACTCTTGATGATCGAGTAATATTCTTCTCTGTGTGTGTGTGTGTGTGTGTGTGTGTGTGTGTGTGTGTGTGTTTGTACATACCACATCATCTTTATCCATGTATCAGTTTACAGACATTTGGGATCTTTCCATGTTTTGGGAATTATGGATATTGTTCTTATAAGCACTGGGGTGCAGGTGCCCTTCAAGTCACTATTTTTGTTTCCTTTGGATAAATATCTAGTATGGCAACTACTGGGTTGTAGGGTAGTTCTATTTTCATCTTTTTGAGGAAATTCCAAACTGAGCACTAATTTTTTTAAACATTCACTTCAAATACAAAAAGAACTGGGTGAAAAGGAAATACTGGTATTGGTGATTCATGTTTAGGACAAATTAAAGCTATACATTATCTTCAAAATTCTATGTTAGAAGTGATTTTTTATGTAACAAACATTCATTGGTAAAAAGTGTATAAATGACACAGGATAATAAAAATCTTAAAAAATCTGAATTACAGTAATATTAAAAGTTTGGTTTTTTTTAAAGGTACAGTTTTTGTGTGTGTGTGTGTGTGTTTTTTAAGATTTTATTTATTTGACAGCAAGAAACACAGCGAGAGAGGGAACACAAGCAGGGGGAGTGAGAGAGGGAGAAGCAGGCTTCCCGCCGAGCAGGGAGCCCGATGTGGGACTCGATCCCGGGTCTCCAGGATCATGACCTGAGCCGAAGGCAGTCGCCTACCCAACTGAGCCACCCAGGCACCCAATATTAAAAGTTTTTAAATGTTTTCAGACTGAAAGTAGTAAGCTCTGGTATTTGCAATAATATATTACTTGATTCTATAAAAGAACAAAATTGTGCCATTTTGGACAGCATGGATGGACCTCAAGGACATGATGCTGAGTGAAATAATTCAAGGAAATATTATATTATCCCTCTTATATGTAGTCCAAAACAAAAAATAATCTAACTTTATATCTAAAGAAACTAGAAAGAGAATAGACACTCAAAAAAAAAAAATAGAACAGATTAGTGAAACAAAGAGTTGGTTCTTTAAAAAGATAAAATAAACCTTTAGCCAGGTTCATTCAGGAAAAAAAAAGAACACTCAAAATAAGAAATAAAAAAGTAACAATTGACGCCATAGAAATATGAAAAATTATGGGACTACCATGAAATATCATTTGCCAGTAAGTGAACAACCTAGAAGAAACGGATAATTTCCTAAAAACATATAAGGTCCTAAGACTGAATCAAAAATTTAAAAATTTGAACAGACTAATTACTAGTACAAAGATCAAAACTCCCAACAAAAGTCCAAGATGGATGGTTTCACAGGTGAATTCTACCAAACATTTAAAGAGTTAGTACCTATCCTTCTCAAACTATCCTAAAAATTTAAGAGGAAAGTTTTGGAAACAAATTAGATTTATCTATGAGACCAGCATCACATTGATACCAAAACCAGATAAACACACTACAAAAAAAAAAGATAACTACAGGTCAATATCCTTGATACACACAGATGCAAAAATCTTTAACAAAGTATTAGCAAATCACATTCAATGATACAGTAGAAAAATGGGGGACTTATTCCTGGGATAGAAAGATGGTTTAATATCTACAAAATTCCATATTAAACACTACATTAACAAAATGATCATAAAAATATATAATCATTTCAACAGATGAACAAAAACATTTAACACAATTCAACATCATTTCATGACAAAAAAATCCCAACAAAGTGGGTTTCGAGGAAATATAGCTTAATATAATAAAAGCCATATATGAAAAACCAACAGTCAAATTATACTCAGTGGTAAAAAACAGATTTTTTTTCTTTAAGATCTGGAACACAAGTGTGTGCACTCTCACGACTTTTATTCAATATAGTACTGAAGTCCTAGTTGCAGCAATCAAACAAGAAAAATAAAAGTTATGTTTCAGGATACAAAATTAATATACAGAAATCTACTTCATTTCTATAAATGAATAATGAAGTAGCAAAAGGAATCTAAGAAAATAATCCTATTTATGACATCAAAAAAAAAAAAAAAAAGAAATACCTAAGAACAATTTTAACCAAAGAGGTGAAAAAGACCTGTATTCTTAAAACTGTAAGACATGGTGCAAGAAATTGATGACACAAATGGAAAGACAGAGAATTCTCATGAACTGGAAGAATATTGTTAAAATGTCCATACTACCCAAATAATCTACAGAGTCAATCTAAGCCCTATCCAAATACCAATAGCATTTCCACAAAACTACAAAAAATAATCCTAAAACATATAGGACTCCAGGAGATCCCAAATAGTCAAAGCAATCTTAAGAGAAACACAGCTGGAGATATTATAATCTGAGATTTCAAGCTATACTACAAAGCTATAGCAATCAAAATAGTATGACACTGTCACAAAAACAAACACATTGGTCAATGTCACAGGGTAAATGGCCCAGAAATAAGCCCACATTTAGATAGTAAATTAATTTCAACAAAGGCTAGAATATCTAAGGCGGGGAGATAATTTATTCAATAAATGGTCTTGAGAAAACTAAAGAGCTACCTACAAAAATAATGAATCTGGACCACTTTCATGGACCATACACAAAAATTTAAAACTGGATTAAAGACCTAAATATAAGACCTGAGATTATAAAAATCCTAGCAGAAAATATAGGCAGTAATCCTTTGGGCATCGATTCTAGCAACATTTTTCTAGCTACATCTCCCTTGACAAGGACAACAAAAGCAAAAATAAACTATTGGGACTACACTAAAACAAGAGTTTTTTGCACAGCAAAGGAAATCATCAACAAAATAAAAAGAAACTGATGAATGACAGAGGATCTTTGCAAATAATATAGTTGATAAAGGGTTAATACCCAAAATATATAAAGAACTCCCACAACTAAAAAAAGATTAGAAAAAATGAGCAGAGGGCAAAATTTTTGCAAAAAAAAGACAGAAATATCCAACATATATGAAAAGATGCACAACATCACTAATCATAGGGGGAATGCAAATCAAAATCACAATGAGGTATTATCAGGCAGAAAGGCTAGTATTAAAAACATAAGAAATAACAAATGTTTTTAAGTATGTGGAGAAAATGGGGGGGGGGGGCGCCTGGGTGGCTCAGTTGGTTAAGGGACTGCCTTCGGCTCAAGTCATGATCCCAAAGACCCGGGATCGAGTCCCACATCGGGCTCCCTGTTTGGTGGGAAGCCTGCTTCTCCCTCTCTCACTCCCCCTGCCTGTGCTCCCTCTCTGGCTGTGTTTCTCTCTGTCAAATAAATAAATAAAATCTTTAAAAATAAATAAATAAAAGGGAACCCTTGTGCACTGTTCGTGGGAATGTTAATTGGTGCACCACTATGGAAAACAGTGTGAAGTTTCCTCAAAAAATTAATATTAGAAATATCTTAAGATCCAGTAATTCCAGTGCTGGTTACTTACCCGAAAAAGAAAAAAAAAAGAAAACACTAATTTGAAAAGACAGACCACGATATTTATTACAGCATTATTTATAATAGCTAAGATATAGAGGTAACCTAAATGTTCACTATAGATAAAGACGTGGTAGACACACATAAAATGGAATATTACTCAGCCATAAGAATGAGATCTTGCCATTTGCAACAACACAGATAAACCTAGAAGGTATAATGCTAAGTGAAATAAGTCAAACAAATTCCACATGATTTCACCGATATGTAGACTTTGAAAACAAACAGACTCATAGATACAGAGAAAAACTGGTGGCTGCCAGAGAGGAAGGGATGGCAGGGAGGGAGTGGCCAAAATAGCTGAAGGGTTAAAAACTAGCTATGACTAAGTCACAGGAAGGAAAAGCACAGCACAGTCAATAATATTGTAATCATTTTGGTGACAGATGGTAACTACAGTTATGATGAAGATTGCATAATACCTAGAATTTTGAATCACTATGCTGTATACCTTAAAGTAATATAATATTGTATATCAACTATACTCTAGTAAAGTAAAACAGAAGCCTAAACATCAAAAACAACAACAACAACAATAAAAATAACAAACTCATAGATACAGGAATAGATTGGTAGTTAACAGAGGTAGGGAGATCAGGGGGTGGGAGAAATGAGGGAACAAAGTCAAAGGTAATGAGAGAAAATCAGTTAAATAATTAACTTGAGCAAAGCTACAAAGGGAAAAATGAAGTTATTATGTCCAGGAAGGTATAAGAAGGAGCTTTCCTGCTTTGCTTGCTTTTCTACACTGGATAGGTTCTAGCATTACCTTCCATTCTTTCACCAGCAATTGGATGACCATTTTATGTTGTTAATTTTTGAAAGTAGATTCTAGAAGTGATAAACTATACATATAACTTCATTGTTGCACAGAAATATGAATAGCATGGCACTTTTTTTTCTGATTAGAAACTAAATGTTATTCCTTCAACACATAATAAATAGAAGACGTTGTTAGATGAATAAGCAAGCAGTGCTTTTGATTTTAAGATCAAAATCTAATGAGGCAAAACCACCTGCCTTTTTCTCTTGCTGTGTCTCCCAACCTTACCATCAGGGAATTGTGCTGTTAATATCTGTGTGATTTATATGGGCATCTGTGCTCCATAAACATGTGCATATTTTATGATTTCATTTGCTGTCATGACAGCTTTAAGATTTCAGATAAACTTTATTAGAAAGAAGTCAATGTTGGCAAAGAATTATTTTTTTAAAGATTTTTATTTATTTAATTGACAGAGAGAGAGAGACAGATCACAAATAGGCAGAGAGGCAGGCAGAGAAAGAGGGGCAAACAGGCTCCCTGCTGAGCACAGAGCACCCGATGTGAGACTCGATCCCAGGACCCTGAGATCATGACCTGAGCTGAAGGCAGAAGCTTAATTCTCTGAGCCACCCAGGTGCCCTGACGAAGAATTATTTTAAATAAATATTAAAATAGTTGTGTGTATATTTACAATCCAAATCATTGAGCTAGAGGTATGAACTGAACTGATGTTCAGGTTGGGTATCCATTTACTTAGGAATTACCTCCCACTTGATGCAAATCAAGTTTTCTAATTATAAGAAATCATATAAGGTGTATGGTATTGTGTGTTCATATTTCTATTTTTATAATGTTTTTAAAAACCTTTTAATGCTTTTTTGTGTTCCCTATTCTTTAGTGATTCTCTAATACAGTGGTTCTCAGACTGTCATCCCTAGCAGAGATGTAATGACATGACTTCTAATGTTTATTACTGATTCCTTCTCTGATAACTCTAGGATTGCAGTAAAGGAAGCACTGTCTATAATCACTTGATAAATGACTTCTGTTTTTGAGGATCCCTCTAAACAACATTGAGGATCCTGTAAGAGACTGTTATGGTACATTGTTCCCTTGCTATCATTTTCAACAACCTAAAATTATAGGATTAAGAGAGATCCTGGGATGCAAAATACATTTTTCAGCCGCTGAATTATATGCCACATCACTTGTCTGCTTAATGAGAAACAGGTGGCTCATTTTCAATTGCTACCATTTATTCCTTTGACATAAACTTGTTTTCCTTACTTTCATGGTTCTTTAATTTGCTTGTTATAATATTACTCTGAAGGTAAAACTAGAAATTTCAAGAATGGTTGGTGTGAATTGCTTGTTGCACATCTGTGATAAAGTGTTCTCAATGCCACAGAAAGTTTCATAAGGAAAAATAGAAGTGGGTGGGAAAAGTAGAAAAATGTATTTCTAAGAGAGCAAGGTGAAACTTAGAGAAAATAATTTCACAAATTTATTTTAATCTGAAAAGTAGAATAATTAAGAATTCCTAATTCAATTAAGTTGATTTGAATGCTATCATGCTAAATATTTTTATAAGCATATCTAGGTAAATTATGTAATGCTCACATAAAGATAAACTAAAACTAAAATACCTACTTCAACATAATTACTATCAATTTCAGGGTGGAGTTTTAATGTACAGAATATGTCATAAATCAATCATGAAGGCCCTCAAAAAATAACCAAACGAACTACATTAAATGCAGAAGTTGTTTTGCTGATGATAATATAACATTCAAATTAAGTTAAGCCCACAAGTCACATCATAGGCAAAGTAACTGCTTAAACTTAATGTTGATTTTTCTTTTACTTTCATCAATAGCCTTTATGTTCCTTAGAATACTGTATCTTACTTATTTCTGAATTTAAAATGCCTTTTATTTATCAAGGCAAAACTTTTCTTATCAACTCCCTCAAAACAAATCAGTACCTGCCAAAGGTCTCACATTATTCACAAAATAGATTTACATTATTTTTTAAAATATTTACTGTTAATTATGATAATCTTTATTTCACTGAAAAGGCCTTAACAGATTTTACACCAACTTTTACCTACTGAGAGAAAGAAGTTTGTACTCATTGCACATTTTTCATAATTTCTTCAAAAATGATTTTGAGCAAAGATAAACTTTGGAGAAAGTCTTACTTCATTTTTATTTAATTCTAATTTTCTTATTATTTTGTCATCTTGAACTAGGTATATAATTTTAGGTCTCAGTGTGTTTTCCAAAAATGAGGGCAATAACATGTGAAGGGTTGTGATATAGATCTAGGTAAAGTCTGGGAGAATTGCATCTTACATAGAGGTTAGGCTCTAATGTTAGTCCTTATGAAAAAAACAAGTCTAATAAAATGTGCCTTTGGGAATAAAACTCTTAAATTTCTCTTAAGAGTACATATGGTGCTGGGCATATAATCTTTGTACAGGAATATCATACCCATCGGTAACCTTTCAAATCAAAAGGTGTTTCAGAGTTCAGAATAGTTTGTATTTTAGAAAGCTAAAATGTTCATGTACCTTTCAAAGTATATAGTTGGTCTCTCCCAGCACCTTTGCATCAGACTACATTAATGACTGTGAAATTGTGTATTTGAGTCATTCAGGTATCTATGGGAGAGCTCTCAAGGTTGACATGGATCAGGGAACATTTTGGCGTTCAAGGAAAAATCAGAGACAAGGTGTGTCCATGCCAGTGTAATCAGATAATAGACTGAGAGGAGAGGTGGTCATGAAGTTGGCAGTGGGCCTGAACTGGATGGCCATGTCAGCCAAAGAATGAACTATGCCTGTGATTCAGTGTACTAGGGAATCACTGTGAGTTTTGAGCATGGCCAGAACATCTGACTTACATTTTAAAATAACCTGGGCTTCTATACTGAGATAGACTAGCATATGGGTAGCAATAATAGAAACAGAGATCATTCAGGCGAACTTCCAAAAATTAAAGTGAGAATTATGATTGCTCAGATTATGTTAGTGGCCATTAAGTTTTGGGAAAGAAATTAGGGTAAAATTGATAGAATTTGCTGATAGATTAGATGTAGACTGTGAGGGTGGGATGGAGAGAGGGAAGAGTTTCACTATGGATTTTTACTTGAATAATTCAAAAGATAAGATTTCCATTTACTGATATGGGGAATACTATAAGTGCAGCTGATTTGTAATATAAAAAAAAGTCAAGACTGGTCTTGGGCATGTGTGGTTTTATGTTTACTAAATATATAAGAGATGATGTCAAATAGGCTGCTAAGTGCAAAGGTCAAGACAGAGTTCTACACTGGGGGTATACATTTGGGAGTCTTGAGTGAGCTGATAGAACATAAAAATCACAAGACCAAATGATGTTATTAAAAAAATGAATGATGACATAGAAAATAAAAAAAGAATAGGTCTGAACATTGATCTAGGTCAAACTTTTGGCTATCTTTGAGAATACCAGAATCCAACAAAGAGGACTGAGAAAGAATAACATAGAAAACAAGACGGAGGATTGTTCCAGGACCTAGTGAAGAAAGGGTTTCAATAAAGAGGAAGTGAAAACAACTGTAGGAGAAATGAGGTAATATGAGGACTAGAAGTGACCTAAAGCAACACAGAAAGCATTATAGTGGTCATCATGAAAGTTATCAGTTAAGTGGTAAATGTGAAAGTCTGAGCTCAAGGAAATAAGACCATATAAAAATTGGAGAATACAAACATAAAACTTTAAAGATGATTGGTTAGATCACAATAATGGAATTGTAGCAGGAGGAAAACATACGCAGGGGAGAACAATCCCCCCATCCCATATAGAGGATGAAATAGTATACCAGCGAGTACAATCATGACAGGCATGACTCGGCACGGGGGACAACTTATAATTTAGGATGAAGATGGGAGAATTCCTGGATCAATTTCCCTGAGCTAAGCGGGAGGATACATGATCTAGTACACAAGTAAGGGAACTGATTTTGCTGGGAATATAAACAAACAGCTCAAGTAAGATAATGGAAGGAGAGGTAGGCAGATAGGTAGAAGGTGTTAAGGCAATTTATGGAATATGACTGAAACAATGTTCCCAGTGAATTAATAAGGAAGGTGGTTAGTTGAGGATTGAGGAGGGAATTTTTTACACTGGTAGAGAGAGGAGAACATAGGAGTCACTTAGTAAAGTGAGAAGGTGAACAGCCTCAGGATGTGTGGTGAAGCTGAGACTAGTAGCAATTAAAGTGAGAATTGTGGGCATCCTAACGCACTTCTCCAGTAAGGTTAGGTTCCCAAGTTGAGAGTCAAGTAGACAGTCAAATTTAACAAGCATTTTAACACGTAAAAAAGCAGGAGACACAGAGTTGGAGTGTATATAAAACTGTGACAGTGTGATGGACCTTTGACCAAACATGGATAAAGAACATTTTAAAAGACAGAGAAGACCATGTAAAAGTGATATATTCAATGGAATGTACATAGCAAAGTGGAGAGAAAATTATGGTCACTCTACTAGCAGGAATGGTCCTGAAAGATATGAAATGGTAGGAAGAAAATGCTGATAAATACATTTATGAACAACAGCTATGAGTGGAAATAAAAATGTATGAAATCAAGTATTTTGAGGGCAGAAATTTAAGCAAGTCAAGTAGTCACTCATCTTAGCATTTAACACTTAGAGAAAGGATATTAGAAATTCTCAACGTAGTAACATTTTTTGAGTCATAGCCATAAAAACCATAGAAATGAGTATGGAAAAAAAAAACACTTAAATTTTTTTTTCGTTGAGTCTTCATTTATTATCACCAATTGCTTTGACACTGGTATCACGTAGTACCAAGGAGAGAAGAAACAATCCTAACAATTACAACCCATTATAAACTTTCTCTTACAATGAATACATGTAGCCAAGTCTAAAGGTGTGGGGGTCAAGTATATAGAAATGGGAATTCTCTTAATTAGCTCCCATGTGAATTAAAATATTAAAGAAAATTAACAAAACTAATTTGAAACTATATATAGATAATTTAAAACTAACTGTAACTACAACTGATTAGAATGCAGCCTATTAAAAGATCTTTTGAGGAAGCAGTATATTCTTACTGACATTGTCTAGAACTGCTGCCTGATGGTAATAATATGCAGAGCAAACTTAGTGTTATTTTTAAATCTTGCATGGACAGGTCACCCCTTATTACCCATACATGAGGTAGAACGCCGTTATCACTCTACTGTTAATATGACCAAGAAATTATAAGTACCCTGAATATATAGAAATCATTCATAAAGAAGGTTACTACTGGAGAAACAACAATGAACTGGGTTTAAAATAGAGGATAGAAGGGGATTTAAGTGGCCAGAGTTATCTGGGACAAGGATAAGTGAGTGAAAAATGTCACTTCATGAACTTCTGTGCTGTACATTTTGAAAGAAAGAACTGCTGTGTCTGAAAATGGCAATGAAAAGCAAAACAGGGGCCCCTGGTTGGCTCAGTTGGTTAAGCGACTGCCTTCGGCTCAGGTCATGATCCCGGAGACCCGGGATTGAGCCCCACATTGGGCTCCCTGCTCGGCAGGAGGCCTGCTTCTCCCTCTCTCACGCCCCCTGCTTGTGTTCCCTCTTGGCTGTGTTTCTCTCTGTCATATAAATAAAAACTTAAAAAAAAAAAAAGTTAAAAAAAAAAAAGAAAGAAAAGCAAAACAGACTACTCTATCCTGAGCCCAATGGACTGTGGACTAGTAAGTGAAATAGGAGATAAAGTAACGGTCTCTTGAAAGGACCACAGAGTAGGCAGTATCATCAGGAGAGCACCAGCATCTGGCCTTCCAGATGTGTGGGATGGTGCTCACCTCTATCTATTTCTCTAAGTCATACAGAGAAGCCATAAAATAGGAGGGGAGTCTCTGACTTAACACTGTTACCTCTATCTTATTCCACATGCAGTTTTTAAACACTGCCACTCCAAACAAGAGGTCAGGGTGTGGATGCATGTGTAAGGGGGGGGGCAGTTGATTTCTAAGATTTATAAAGTAGCCACAACATACTAGTTACTTTCCATTTTCCACAAGATGATACATATTTACCTCCATTTTATTCAAAAAACAACATATATCTCAAGCCCTATATTTTTCTCAAAAATCACACTGTTCCAGTGCTTCTCCTACATATTAAATATCACATGTTCCAGAGTGCAGAAAAAGCACTGCTTTCCCTGCTTCAGTTCTTGATTCAATCACTTGCTATATCTGATAAAAATATGAAGACAAGTGATAAGACCCTTCCTTTGCAATATCAGTAAAATTAAAATAGATGATATCTCAATATTTTGATGGTTTACTGTATTCAAGTTTCTATGCTAAGTGATTCAAATTAATGACCTGTGGTCTTCCCTAGAACAATCCTTTGAGGAAGATATAAGCATATAAAGATATAAGCTCAATTTGCAGATAAGGAAAATAAAGCCTGGAAGTGTCAAGGAAATAGCCCAAGTTCATGAGCTGGCTGAACTATAGATCTGTCTTCAAATTTACGTTATTTTATCTTAATAAGCAAAATAAAAATTACACACTAGCTTTCATAACCACTAAACACTAGATATGGAGTTCCACAAAAGCAATATTTTGAGTATCTGCCCTCAGAGAAAGTAGGTAGAGAGCAGAATTACTCCAAAACACTATTTGGATAAACCCAATAATGGGAAGAACAGTAAAGACTTAATCAAGACTCAATTTTAGAGTTCATACATCAAATATCAGCAAAATTTTATCTTAATATTCTGTAACCTCAAGATCACTTGAAAAAAAAAATACCATTTTCCCACTCTGTATTTAAAATACTGGAGGTCTCATACCATTCTCCCCGAAGACTTAGAAGTACTGGCCTGATCAAAGTCCCTCCTCCCTACTCTTCAATCAAGAATGAGCAATAACAAATGAGCTATATTTAGATAAAATAGAACCTTATCATGAAAAATAAAGTTTAGGTCACCTGGGTGGCTCAGCTGGTTAAGCATCTGCCTTCAGCTCAGGTCATGATTCCAGGGTCCTCAGATTGGTTGTGTCTGTTTCTCTTTCTATTCAGGGTGAGTCTTCCCCTCTCCCTCTGCCCCTCACCATGTCCGTGCTCTCTCCCTCACATGCTCTCTCTCAAATAATGAAATGTTTTTTTAAAAGATTATTTATTTATTTATTTGATAGAGAGAAACACAGCAAGAGAGGGAACACAAGCAGGGGGAGTGAGAGAGGGAGAAGCAGACTTCCCACCAAACAGGGAGCCCGATGTGGGGCTCAATCCCTGGTCTCCGGGATCAGGACCTGAGCCGAAGGCAGTCGATTAACCAACTGAGCCACCCAGGCA